>JAJMJD010000011.1:0-245387 GCA_030568975.1 Australozyma robnettiae | reverse complement strand
ACTGAGTAATGCAGTGGGAGACCATGTGTGAAATTGTGGTGCTGCAATCTTTTTTGAAATTTTTGCGGATGAATAGAAAGTTTTTTCTTCGTGAATGGTGCTCAAACCAATCATTATCTTTAACTTTTATGAACCCGAGGTGCAAGGTATTTCAGTATCCTTACCGTTTCGAGGAGCAGTCTTCATAAATTAGTCCCTTTTGAACATTTCGAACAAAAGTTGTATTTACAAAATAAATTGTGGAAAACACAATCAAGAATAGATTTCTCTGCAAAAGTTCTAAAACATAACAAATCTTTTCCCGAACATTAGAGAAGCCAGACAAACCATTCTAAACACTCCCATACTCCCACACTCCCTTGACCTTCAGACCCATCAGACTTATAAGGAAAGGATACAGAAAACGAAACCATATTCTAAATCAAAACAAACAAGTCAAAATAAACAAAGTCATTTTACCAAAATTTCCAAAATTCCCAAAATTCTTTCTTTTCCAAGATACTCATTTGCCGCCTTGATGCTTTCTGTTCATTTCTTTCAAGCAGTTTTTCATCCCACCAGCACATTGGCGTGTTCTGGCCAATTGCGACTTCGAACTCACTACACATAACAGTACAACGTCAACTCTTCAAATATTCATAAAAACGTACGTATTTGTGTCACAGAACTGCCTTGAAGAACCTCGGATCTTCTGTTGCTATTCATTTCTGTTACTTTCCACTTCCTTTCGCCCGCCATGTATGCCTAAAGTGGACCTCTCCATGAATTTTCACTAACCCCAGTGTCCAATATGGCTGACCAACAACAAGTACTTTCGCCTTCTCACAACTTGTTAAATGATAAGGTATGTAATTCATTCGGTCTATGTGACTCATATTCTTCTTACTGTTTTATTTTCTAGTTTAGCTGGTTGATGTATGTTCTCTATGGTGTGTGGCCTATTTGATTTGTCTTGGCTAGTCACTGTTACATTCTCTGGATTTGAATGGGGTCTTAATGGCTTCTAATAGTCCTCCAAATGGCTTCCAATGGCCGTCATTTCAAGCCGAGTTTCTTCAGTTACCGATTGAAAATGCCTTACGAGGCTACATCACATGCCCATGCTTGTGCTTACTGAAGTCTCCAGATACGGGGATCTCCTTTGTTTCAAGCATTTACATTGCTCAGTGAGAAAAATAAGACCAAATGAGAGAAAGGGAGAAGATCTTTTTCTTACAATACCACACTGCAGTGGCTCATTCTTTCAACAACATTTCTTCCTCTTCATCATATACTAACTTATAGTGGGATGTCGTTTTATCCAACACCTTGATCAAGACCGGTTTGGGTTTGGGTGGTGGTGTTTTGGCTTCCATCTTGTTCTTCAAAAGAAGAGCCTTCCCAGTCTGGATTGGCGTCGGCTTTGGTTTGGGAAGAGGTTACTCCGAGGGTGATGCTATTTTCAGAGCTGACCACGGGATTAGAACCTACAAAGCTTAAGGCTCATTAGCATAGATTGAATCCATTAAAAAAATTACGATTTATTACAAATTATCCAACTAATATGTAGTTAGTCATTGTTCTGACGTTCAAGAGTAGAAATTGGCACTTTATCGAAACAGGATAGCTTTCATCAAAACAATATTCAAAAAATATCGATCATACAGTCACTTTAAACATTAAACATTTTATTCCTGATTGGAAACTTGAAACATTCTCTCCTGTTTCATATAGTTTGTATCAGGTTTCAGGCAAAAAGATGAAACATGGCTCAGTTCAGGATATAAAAAGGTATCCAATCCCCCTGCAAAATGAACGATATTCAAAAATCAACAAGAGATTATATAAACTATAGAATTTGAACTTTGCATTTCTGGATATACAATTTCCAACCTTCGTAAAAGAAATGTTCTATCCCAAATATGGAGCCAAAGGGTCTAACTCGGGATCCAGCTCAACCAGTAGTCAAAAAACTAGAGACAAAAAACCAGCTCTGTCTGTAACCTCAACCACCCCTGAGGACTCGGGCCAGAACTTCCGTAAAACTTCACAGTACGAGATTGACTACTCAAACCACTATCTTCACTCAGGAATCTATCCTACTAGTTACATTAGGAATGTTGAACATCAAACAGACGGATATCCGAAGTTGCAGAAATTGAAAGAACTCAAAGAGGACCAGGTCAAAAAACATGCGGTAATGCCATACGGGGCAAGATGCGCTGTTGACTCAATTGTTCCAACACTCACTCTGTGGGCCAATGATTTCGGGCTCCAATTTGATGTGATAATGATAGGAGCATTGGTAGAGAACCAGTTTGTTTATGAAATCCTTAGAACGTTGCCTTTACTTAAGTTGTGCGCCAAGCCAGGCTTTGTCTTTATTTGGGCCACCACCGCCAACATAACAAAATTGACACTGTTGCTCAATAGCGAGAACTGGAACAAGAAGTTTCGTCGTTCGGAAGAATTGGTGTTTGTACCCGTAGATGAAAGCGGTGAATACTTCTTACCTGGAGTCAATGATGGATCTCATGATGGAGAACTGAACGGTAACAACGAATCACTCTTGGACCGCAAGCAATGGCACTGTTGGATGTGTATCACAGGAACCGTGAGACGATCTACAGATAACGATTTGATCCATTGTAATGTTGATACCGATTTGCAGATTGAACGCAAATCAATTTCGACAGAACATCATAACGATGCGGTACCAGAAACGTTCTATAAAGTGGCTGAGAATTTTTCCAACTCCAACAGAAGATTACATATCATTCCTTGTAGAACGGGCTATAAGCACCCAGTAAGAACCCGTCCTGGTTGGGTAGTGATGCTGCCTGACATCATGTTGGACAACTTCAATCCATTGGCATACCAACAGGAGTTACACAAGAAGTCGATCATGAAGTACAAGAACGCTTCTGTGAATGGTCACCAGAAGCAAGTGCCACAATACTTAGTGGGACAAACGTCAGAGATAGAATCCTTGAGGCCAAAGAGTCCGAACTAAGAAATATGGACTGGTGGAAACATGGGATGTTTTGAAACGACACTCAGAGAAATACGAGAATAAAAATTAATAGTTTACAATTGTAAGTCCAGTATGTAACAGTATGTAACAATATGGCAATAGACAGTACTAGAGAATGCAAGACAGTAGTACAAGAGAATACAAGACAGTAGCACAAGAGAATACAAGACAGTAATATAGTACGAGAAAACAAGACAGTACTACAGTAAAATAGTACTTGACAGCATAGCCTAGTACCAATAATACTTATCACAAACAGAAATGCAAATCATCACGTTTAAGAAAAAGTAAAAATGACCCTTTATGTTAGTATTGAATGTCAATTTGTGGTTTCAGATATAAAGTTGGATATAGGAAGTTATCAGCATCATTGATCTCTGAGTGAGCTGAGTTAAGTTATCATCAGATACACAAAGGACATACCATTTAAATAAATGAAGGGAATCTCAAGAAAAATAATCAAGAAGTAGGCGCAAGCCTGCAACAGTCAACTAGTCGAATATTGTCATCGAAAAAGAAGAAGTAGATGTTGAGACAGTAGTGTATTTTCAGTGAATATAAGTTACAATCTTATGGGCGGGTAACCCTATTACAACCTCCCGGCATTTCACGGGTGCCCTCAACAGGTCCATTATATCCAATATCCAATTACATAGAGTATATTATGTTTTATACATCTATGCAAATGTAAACAAATACGTACCGTTACACGCTAATATGCGCTAATATGCGCTAATATATATTAATAGAAATTAATTTGTGTTATATGTTTATGTGTCAATATTTGTCAGTATGTGTCAGTGTGTACTGAGACAATGACGTTAGATTACATTAGATAATAGCTAAACATATAGTAACTTGTCTTTAGAACATGTATTAGGTATTCCGAGTATTTTCTTTATTTCTATTTTCTGTAAGTAATTTTTTTTAAATTTTCCTCCTCAAAATTTTTTTTTCTTTGGTAACTTTCCTTCAATCAACATAATCAAAATGGGTTCGGCAGAGACCGTGCGGGAGCCAGTAGGCAGCTCGGAGCGGAATGGGGACACAGGAAAGAAGATGGTCAAGGACGGGATATCATTACTCAAAAGAGATAAAAATTCCGGATTTTACGTCGAAATAGAAACTCTGCTTTCCACCCAGCATATTAAAACATTTTTCTCGGTCATGCTGCTCCCTTTCCGTACGCCTTTTCCTCACTTATTCGGCTAAACTGATCAAGTAGCCGCTGTGCCTGCAGAATAACGCTTACCCCAGTTCTACACTTGACCCGGAGTGGAGAAACATATATAAGGCAGACTGATCCGGCTAACTATTTGCGGCTACGTAGAATTTCTCTTCTCTTCTTTTCTTTTCTAAAGCTCAACCAAGATCATCAATATGCCTGATAAAATCACCGTAAAGAACCCCATCGTCGAAATGGATGGTGATGAAATGACCAGAATCATTTGGCAATTCATCAAAGACAAGCTTATCTTCCCTTACCTTGACATCGACTTGAAGTATTTTGACTTAGGAATTGAGTACAGAGATCAAACTGACGACAAGGTTACGACGGATGCTGCAGAAGCTATCTTAAAGTACGGTGTTGGTGTCAAGTGTGCTACTATCACTCCCGATGAAGCCAGAGTCAAAGAGTTCAACTTAAAGAAGATGTGGTTGTCTCCCAACGGTACTTTGAGAAACATTTTGGGAGGCACGGTGTTCCGTGAACCCATTGTTATTGACAACATTCCTCGTATTGTACCTCAATGGGAGAAACCTATTATAATCGGAAGACATGCCTTTGGCGACCAATACAAGGCTACTGATTTAGTTATTCCTTCTGCTGGAAAATTGTCCCTTGTGTTTAAGCCTGACGACGGTTCTCCTGCCCAGGAATACCCTGTGTACCACTACGATGCTCCTGGTGTCGCATTGGCCATGTACAACACAGACGAGTCCATTGCTGCCTTTGCTGAGTCTTCCTTCAAGATGGCCTTAGATAGGAAAATGAACTTGTTCTCTTCAACCAAGAACACAATCTTGAAGAAGTACGACGGTAGATTCAAGGACATTTTCGAAGAAATTTATGAATCAAAGTACAAGCAAAGCTTTGATGATGCTGGAATTTGGTATGAACATAGATTGATTGATGACATGGTAGCTCAAATGTTGAAGTCCAAGGGTGGTTACATCATTGCCATGAAAAACTATGATGGTGATGTTCAATCCGATATTGTCGCACAAGGTTTCGGTTCTTTGGGTCTTATGACTTCCGTTCTCATGACCCCTGACGGAAAGGCCTTTGAGGCTGAAGCCGCTCACGGTACCGTCACTAGACACTATAGGCAACACCAACAAGGTAAAGAAACTTCTACCAACTCAATTGCGCTGATTTTTGCCTGGACTAGAGGTTTGATTCAGAGAGGAAAGTTGGATGGGACTCCAGAGGTGGTGGAGTTTGGTGAAGCTTTGGAGACTGCTGTCATTGATACCGTTGCCAAGGACAGCATCATGACCAAGGATTTAGCATTGGCACAAGGTCGTACTGACAGGGCATCGTATGTTACTACTGAGGAGTTCATTGATGCCATCCAAGTTCGTTTGAACAAGAACTTGCAAGCTTAGAACTTGTTGATACCTTTGGACGGTACGGATCAACACATGTAACCTATCCAGGGATATGACATTTCATACATTGCATGTTTCACGACACCAACTTTCAATTCCTATTTATTTGGTGGTGATGCAATTCTGATCTTTAAGCTTCTAGCAACATGACTAAGTGCAACTGAATGGTTCGACTGAGAAATCGATAAAGAAAGTAAGTAAGTAAATGATCCATCTCTATTTCTGCATGTAGTTTTTTTTGAACGAGATCAATGAAAAGGGTCAATTATTAGAGTCAATGAATAGAGAGGGCCGATGAACAGAAACGATGTCATAACCAAAACACAAAAAGAGGAAGAATCAAAAATCCGATAACTTTCTTTGTATTTTCATTCGCTTTGAATATGATAATTACTATCATATCTATGAGTTAACAGGTACCAGTTACCAGAAGCAAACAAGTACTAACACAGCAAGCGTTCTTCGAACTAGGCCACAGATTAACAAAACAAATAAAAGGTTTTCAAAAAATTTAAAATCTTTATAAAAAATCACTACTATTGCCCTGATCCACCACAAACACGAGCTTCTAGGGTGATTGGCCTGTACCTAATACAGAATAGCTCAGTACGACTTCTACTGAGACCCTTCAACACATTCTTCTCCAACATATACTTCTTCGGAGAGTCTACTTCAATATCCGCTCGTTCAACAAGACCATAGAATGAATGTTGGTTCCATATTGAATGGCGACCTGCCCACAGAAAACATCAAGCTTGAACCAAAGAATGAACAGAATCCTCGGGCACCCCATCCCATAGTCCAGAGACATTCAATTAACAATCTATTGAATGATTCGCCATTGACCACGCAAAAATCTCGAACTCCAATTCTGGGCAGTGATAATCACTCTTTCCAGGATGATAATCACTCATTCCAGGATGATCATGATGGTGCTGATGATGCTGATGATGATGTGGATAGTGCAGCTGAGATGATTGATCGTGAATTGGAAATGGAGTTCCAAAAGGAAGAACAGCTACAAGAAAAGCAACGATTAGAAGAGGAAAGGAAATTGAAGGAGGGGAAATTAATGCAAGAAAAGAAATTAAAGGATGAAAAAATCCAAAAGAATGAGAAAAAGGAGATTTTCAGTGAGAAAAATCAAAATCAATTGAAACTGAACCTGGAAAACCTTGGCAACAAACTCCAGAAGCAGATAAAAAGTAACCTTCGGGATGCAAGTCGTCATAAAACAAAACCCAATGAGTCTCATGAACCCAATCCATCTGGCAATACAACAAAACAAACCAATACCAAGAAACCTCAAAACAGTGGATTGGTACTGAATGAGATAAACCGCTTGAATGAATTGAAAAAAACAAAGTGGAAACCTCACAGATACTCCGAACCACCAATTTGGGCTCAACAGTACATTTCTCCCTCTCATAGAGATAAACTACCTCATAACTACCTGAAACAGGCACCCACGAACCTGAACAATACTGGCGGTGCCGGCAAGGCTGTCTTTGATAGGGGAAGCATGCATTCTAGCGACTTGGAATGTCTGATAACTGGAGTGATCCCACCACAGTCTACTGTAAGAACTATTGCCGAATGGATCTATGCCAACTTCATTGAAATCCTGGTAGAGAACCGCCAATACACAGAATTGGAGCTTAAATTTGGAACTATTGTTGATAAAGTGTCAGGGTCTCGTCTTGCAATCGGTGTTTCCACGGAATGTATCTATACTGACAATTCTGCAATCAGATTCGAACTGAGCGTACATGAGGCAGGATGGCGAGAAATGAAGTCGTTCATGGACGAGCTAGAAAAACAGTATCAAGAGGAAAGCCGAAGGGATCCAACGAAACCTCGTAAGAAATTCGCCATGACTGAAACTGACAACATTGACTTTTTCTACACCCATAGTGAGAGAAATGAAAGACCGAAAAAGATTCGGATCACGAAAGACCAACTTCTTAACCCTCCAAGATATGCTGGTGTTGAAAAGAAGCGACTCTCGGATATTCATATCTTTAACCCATCGAGTATGTTTGATTTTAGGATCTCATTATCTCTAGAGCTCCCGATTGCTGAAGGGGACATAGAACCAATCATGAAGAAAACCAAGATTGGATTACAACGAGGCAAGAAGAGAACGTCATACAACCATTCTGCCACCGTGACTCGATTTGATTTCACTGAGGTGTCTGTTCCTAAGCCTACACGCAACAAAGCGGGTAAAACAGTGGTAAGTAATGAGGTGGGGCATGAACTAGAGCTAGAGCTTGATAGTTTTCTGATTTTTAGAGGATTCGACAAAGTGAGAGATGGTCTGGACTCGATTCGTTTTGAGGAGCTAGTGGAGGTTTTTTTGAACAATGCCCGTTGTTGCAACAATCATGTTACCAAATTTGCTTCGAAGTAAGCTTGAACGATATTTTGTTATGAAGTTTTTTGGTGTTTGTTGGTTCTTTTTATGCTTCTTTATCACTTTTGTGATGCGGTATTGGGCCCAATCAGTTTTGTGCTAAGGAGGAAAGGTTGGAACCTTAAAGGGGATTCCACGATGTCAACTCTTTAACAAAGTCAAGCTTTGACTAAATTATCAAGAGCAAGTATCAAGCTAAGTTATCAAGACTAAGTCATCAAGACTCACTTATCAAGACTCACTTATCAAGACTAAGTTATCAAACCTTGGCCAGATATAAAACTGACTCGTTTATTCAACATTCCGAAACCAAAACCTTTATCAATTGACCATATTCATTGTTTAAACACAATTATTCAATACACTAACTCAGCGTACATTGATTCAATATAATTACTCAACATAGATCAAACACAAACAACAATAAGCAAAAAAAGAAAGAAAGCAAAATTCTAAAATTCCAAAACAAAACTTCAAAAAAAATCCCAAAATCCCAAAATCATCTATATCAATTTCCCACCATTTTCATCTTCACCCACCGCGCCAAATTAAATTAGGTCCCCAACTACCTCTTCAGAACAAAGAACATTCACAGCAAAAACATCAACAGTCGCAAATGTCGTCGCTCATAGTAGGTGTTTCCACTATCGCAACAATTCTAGCGTTGTTATATGCCACAGTTCTTCTCTTCTCTCACCAGCCAAGGGCTGCCACTCCATCGGAAGGGAAGTACAAGACCAACGATGGTAGAGGACCAGTCCATGATTTGCCGCCACGGGCCACTTCGAAAGGTTCTAGAAGTAGCGATACGGAAACAGAATTGACTGTAGTTGTTCCCTCATATAATGAAACTGGCCGTTTAGGCAAAATGCTTGAGGAATCGGTGGAGTTCTTGGAGTCAGAGTATAAGGGAAAGTATGAGATCGTCATAGTCGACGATGGAAGTAAAGATCACACTGATGAATTTGCATTGCTGGAAGCAACAAATTTGGGGCTTCCGCCTCATGTGGTGAAGGTGGTGCTGCTCTCCAAGAACCGGGGTAAGGGTGGTGCTGTTACACATGGAATCTTGCACGGCAGTGGAAAGTATCTTCTTTTTGCAGACGCCGATGGAGCCACGCGGTTTAGTGACATGAGTAAACTTATGGAACACGTCAAGAAGCAAGAAGGTGCGTCAATTGCTATTGGATCTCGTGCTCATATGGTCAATACCGATGCTGTTGTCAAGCGTTCGTTGATCCGTAACTTCTTGATGTATTGTCTCCACGCTTTGGTGTACACATTCGGAATCCGCGATGTTCAAGATACACAATGCGGGTTTAAGATGTTTAATCGTCAAGCTGCTCATATGATTTTCCCGCATATGCATACCGAGAGATGGATTTTTGATGTGGAAGTGTTATTGTTGGGAGAGCTACAGAACATCCCAGTCAAGGAAGTTGCGGTAAACTGGCAGGAAATCGACGGATCCAAGGTTGATTTGGCTAGGGACTCAATCCAGATGGCCATCGACTTGGTTGTGACGAGAATGGCTTATTTGATGGGCATTTATAGATTGGACGAGTGTGGCCATAAGAAGTAAGGACAAGAAGGCAGTTCAAACTTGCATATTCAAACTTCTACATGGTCACAAATCAGCATTTTGACGTATTTCTTTTTATTCGTCAATGGTGTGAGTTGGCCCTTAGGAAGTACTACATTGAAAGCTTATACGGCTGCTGGTATTGCAACATCAGTTCTATTTCCAAGGTGAGCAGTTCAAGAAGAAACTTCTTTACACAAGAATTGGGCATGAAGCGGGAAACTGAAAAATTTCCTATCGAGAAAAAACTTTCCAAGTTTCATGTTTATGTTTGGTGTTTGCGAAAATTTACATTACTCTCGTGTGATGGAGTACATGCTAATTTCCACCATATGGTGTCTAGAGCAGCAACTGTTTCTCATGGACAACAATAATCATTGAACGCAGAAAAGATTTTCCATTTCAGGAAATACTTTTTTACCGCACCATCTCGATAATTTCAACGTGAATTCGGTCGTCCGTACCTCAACTTACACCGTCTTTCTTTGTTAACTTATAGACTGAAGGTGTAGCTTATAGTAGCTCGTTACAATACAAAGTTAGCTGGATATAGGTGAAAAATAGCAGCTAAGACACAAGCCATGTATTATAGATCCAAGAAATTAGTATTTCTGGCGTTGGCTGTGCTGTGCCTTGTTATTCTCTTGGTCAGACAGTCATTCCATCTGGGGTTTCTATCTCTGCAGCCAATATGGCAATTAATAGATGGTTCTGATTTCTATCTCGTGAACAAGAACTGGGTTCTGTCGCATGCAGAAGATTTGGGTGTTTCGGCCATAAAATCGTTGAAATTCGACACGTCCGTTGATATGGTGGTCGATCTCTTGCAATACTCCAAGAAACCTTACTTTGAGGAGCTCCGACAGGCCGTCATCGAAAAGTACGAGAGTGTTTGGAAAATTCTACTTAAATCTGAACTACAGGCCCAAGTGACAAATGGAATCTGTGCAGAAGCAGATGCATCTTTCGAATCCATAGAGCTTGTACAGAGTAAGTACCTACAGAACAACAAACAGAAGATCAAGATGGGTATCCTCCAAAACATCGCACAAAGTTCACAAAACGGACCTTTGGAGAATCTTCTACAGTCGCAAAGTGGGTTTGGTGTGGATAAAGGCCTCTACTTTCGGACTCTATTTCAAGAGACCATCCTCGACCATCTGCCAACGGTAGAAGGTGTATATGACGGAAAACCTTGCTACGGTAGTGCTGTGAATGATTTATCGCCGCTTTACTCGAAAGATTTCCTCCTTACTGGCAGGACTAAGGTAACGGATCGAGCCTTCGACGACTTAAAAGCTAAACATAGTGCTTTGGTCAAAACTCTCCGCAAGCTTTCTATTCCAAGTTTAAGCATTTTTCAAGGCAGTGGAATTTTGATTGCTGCGAGCCCCAAACATTTTACGGGGGCACTCAACATTATTGTTCAGGCAAGAGAGATGGGTTCCAAACTACCCGTCGAGCTAGTAATGGATCGGTTGTCGGATTACAACAAGGAGCTTTGCGAAGAGACTATACCACTACTCAACGGTAAATGTATTATTATCGAACAGGTTTTGGGAACTGATTTTTACCAGACTTTAAAGTTGGAGGATTTCCAGAACAAGGTCTTGGCCCAATTGATCTCCTCCTTCGATCATACCATTTTCCTTGACTCGGATAGTTTTCCTATCAAGAACATTGACACCTTGTTCGAGTCAGAGCCATATTTGAGAACAAAGTTTGTCTTATGGCGTGACATGTGGCACAAAAGTACGTCGCCGGTTTTCTACGACATCATTGGGTTAAAGGAAGGCGAAGTCGTTCAAGCAAGCGGTCTACTGGAAGAGTCTGATTTTGCATCTTATGCTGCCAAAAATAAGGAGTCGGAAGTGATGTATCATGATCTTGACGGGATTCCCTCAATCTACACTGTTGAATCGGGACAAATGGTTTACTCAAAGAGGGAACATTTCCGCAGTATGCTATTGGCATTCTACTACAACTATTATGGTCCTTCGCACTATTATAAGTTGATTTATCAAGGTGGATTTGGGGTTGGAGACAAAGACACATTTGTGCCAGCGCTTCATGTTATGAGTGAGCCATATTACCTCACTGAATTCCAGGTCACATTTGCTGGAATAAAAAAACAGAAGGAAGGTGCAGAAGGAACATATCTTGTCGAAAGTACCATGGTACAAAGAGATCCTGAGGAAGCGGCGATTGTACATCAACAATGGAAGGAATGGCTCGCTGAACAGGGGTTGGACACAAGACTCAATTTTGCACAAAATACTGATTTTATGAATGGTTTGAGAGTAAAGTTCGAAGAGCTGCAAAATGGAAAAAAGAGACTAGCTAGGCCTAGTGCTATGTTTTTGCATGTTCACAATCCGAAAATCAATTCTTTGAACAATGAGTTGACACCTACGCTTCGCTACGATTACAAAAGTCGGTATTTACGAGGGATTGGGGATTTTGACGATATTCTTGGGCCAAAAGATTGGGAGCTTAAGTTTCAGTCCATTAATGCCTGGGTGACGTGTGAAGGTCTTACTGGCAAAGAGTTCTGGGGCAATTTCCACCTTTCACAAGAGGAGATTTGCGAGAAGAGTAAAGATTACTTGCATATTTTGAAGCAGGATTCCAACGACGTTTTAGCTGGGGCCCTTCTGGTAATCCCGGACTGGTTAATATAGTGTTCCCTTTTTAGAGAACAAGCAAGGAGACGTGAAAGACAAGGCAACAATTACTCATATGATAGAACATCATTGTTCTACGGATACTCTTATTGTTTGAAATTGGTTTTCAACTGATGAACAACTAAGTTGCCTCAGCAACAGAAAGAAAGACTCAACTACAAAGGTTTCTCTGTACACTGCAACAGAAAGAAAAACTAAACTACAAAGGTTTCTCTGTACATATTTCACGATATTGGCAAAAACTTAAACGTATGATGGGACACATTCATTTTTAGTTGTCTTTTTGTTAGAGAAAGGAAATGCAATTTGCCGATTTGCCAGCTTTCGCAACCAAGAACATCTAGGAACAATTTTCGTCCCCAAGCATGCCACAAACCCTCATTTCACATGCATCACAACAGACTATTACAACCGACCCTAGTGGTTACGAAAATTAACTATAAATTGAAAAGATTTCCTCGCAAAATCCATTTACAGAGCCCCCTCAGCCTCTAGTACCCGGAGCATCAATGCCCGGTACACGCACTCCCCTTAGCCCCGGAGTCAATCGGCGCGGCGTTTGACAGTCTCATCAAATACTCCAAAGACCCCCCTTGGTTCTTCTGCCAACTCCAAAAAGCACAAGTATTTTTTGAAACAGTCGCCATGTTGAGATCCAACGTCAGACAATTTCTCAGATTCAACTCTTCTAAAGCTGGCCACTACGACGCTGTCGTCATTGGTGGTGGTCCAGGTGGTTACGTCCACGCCATCAAGTTGGCCCAACTTAACTACAAAACCGCATGTATCGAGTCGCGTGGCTCTTTGGGTGGTACCTGTCTTAACGTCGGATGTATTCCATCCAAGGCTTTGTTGAACAACACTCACTTGTATCACCAAATCAAGCACGACTCTGCCCAAAGAGGCATTGAAATTGCTGGTGATGTCAGTGTCAATGTCACCAAGTTGCAAGCTGCCAAGGACAAGGCTGTCACTGGTTTGACTTCTGGTATTGAGATGCTTTTCAAGAAGAACGGTGTTACATACTTGAAGGGTAAGGGTTCTTTCGTAGACGACAAGACCGTTAAGGTTGAAGGTCTTGATGGTGAGGAGTACCAAGTTACTGCTGACAACATTACCATTGCCACTGGTTCCGAGCCAACCCCATTCCCAGGTATTGAAATTGATGAGGAGAGAATCGTCTCTTCTACTGGTGCCTTGGCCTTGAAGGAGGTTCCAAAGAAAATGGCCATCATTGGTGGTGGTATCATTGGTTTGGAGATGGCCTCTGTTTGGTCCAGATTGGGCTCTGAGGTTACCATTATCGAGTTCCAAGACGCTATTGGTGCTGGTATGGATGCCGAGGTCGCTAAGACCACTCAAAAATTGTTGGCCAAGCAAGGTTTGAAGTTCCAATGTAGCACTAAGGTTACCAAGGGTGTTAGAGAAGGTGACATTGTCAAGGTTGGTCTTGAGGATGTCAAGTCTGGTAAGGCCTCTGAGATCGAAGCTGACGTTTTGTTGGTTGCCATTGGCAGAAGACCTTACACCAAGGGTTTGAACCACCAAGCCATTGGTTTGGAGGAAGATGACAAGGGAAGATTGGTCATTGACTCTCAATTCAGAACTGCCAAGCCTCACATCAGAGTTATTGGTGATGTTACCTTCGGTGCCATGTTGGCCCACAAGGCTGAGGAGGAAGGTATCGCTGCTGCCGAGTACATGAAGCATGGTCACGGTCATGTTAACTACGGTAACATTCCATCTGTCATGTACACTCACCCTGAGGTCGCTTGGGTTGGTGCTTCTGAGCAACAATTGAAAGCCGACGGCATCAAGTATAAGGTAGGTAAGTTTCCATTCATTGCCAACTCCAGAGCCAAGACTAACCTTGACACCGATGGATTTGTCAAGTTCCTTGCTGATGCTGAGACCCAAAGAGTCTTGGGTGTTCATATTATTGGACCAAATGCCGGTGAGATGATCGCTGAGGGTGTCTTGGCCATTGAGTACGGTGCTTCTACTGAGGACATTGCCAGAACTTGTCACGCCCACCCAACTTTGGCTGAGGCTTTCAAGGAGGCTGCTTTGGCTACTTTCGACAAGCCAATCAACTTTTAAGGCAATTTCAACATTTCATGGGGCCAGCTAAGTTTAAACTACTACTATTGGAACCTAGCGTCCACTTAAAATACAACGGGAAGCTATTCAAGATTATAAGTTTTTGCCATGGATTAAAATACATAACAGAGGTGATAATATAGCATCAAAGTAACGAACTGGAAACAATGGTTTGTTTTAGTTCTTTCGTGTCTGTGGTTATTTGACGGTGAAAAGAGCTAGAGATAATCTAACGTCTACCTTGAGGCAATGATCCACACTGCATGGATAATACCAGGGATGTAACCCAAAATAGTCAAAAGAATGTTCAACAACAATGCTCCCGAACAGCCTGTCTCCAAGAATACACCCAATGGAGGGAAGATAATGGCAAATATGATTTTGAAGATGTCACCACAAGTCATTGTAGAAGTTATTGAGAATGAAACTGATGAAAACTGATGAAAATTGATCAAAGAAACTGATCAAAGTAACTGATCAATCGAACTAATAATTAGATAGACCAAAGGAAAACCTTAAATTGTGTCCGAGAAAATAAGGCTTAGTGGTTTATTTATATAGTGTAGAGATTTGGTTTTGAGCCTGCCGATCTTCGCCCAGTTGCTTTGAAGAATCGTGGTTTGCTATCTTGGAACAGGAACAATAGCACATGCGGCATTGAACAGGGCAATCAAAGAAGCAAATGGAATTAATTTGCAGGAATAAGCAGGAAGCATCATTTTGACTTTTTTTAAATTTTTGACTTTTTTTACTAGGTATAGCCGAGAAACAGTTTCATTCGGATGTGACTGACGGAGGTGAAATGGGTGCAAATTTAGAGTTGGGTGCAAATTTAGGGTTGGGTGCAAATTGTGGTAGGTCTTGTAAGTTGCCAGGTGGTTCTAAGAAAAAGATTGCTCATAGGCACCGATTCTAAATGAAATACTAAATAGAGTGCATAAAGAAGAGAAGGGGGTTATTTTTCCCTTTTTACTTTTTTTCTTCTCCTATTCGTTGATTGTTGTGTAAGAACATGTTCCAAGTCATGTCTAAAGTTCAAAGTTCTCATAACCATCACTCTTCCGTCTCTCTTATCTATAAGAGTAGGTCAGAACAGATAAGAGTAGGTCAGAATAGGTCAGAATAGGTCAGAATAGGTCATTTAAACTATGAGGAGAGCTGCAAAAGGATGTACCTGATCCAGTAGATAAGAGGTCCCTTCCGTAGGAAATTGTAACGGTAAACTTAGGTTACATTGATATATTTGTTTGTTTTTCTTCAAAGTTTCGATTTCCTTGTTAACACACCAATTTTGTTCGTTTGAAACTATTTTTAACCAGTTCTTAGTAGTGTAGAAAATAGTAACACTTGTGACATAATACAAACACAGCCTCGTCAATTAAAAAGCACGAATGTTAATTTTCAGGATAGGAAAAAAATATCGCAGAATACGAAAAGTTTATTTGATATTTTCGAATATCGATGTTCGAATATCTTGTTGTCAAATAACAATGCTTGTGGAATTCTTCACTGACAAGTCCAAGTGATCTGGATCATACATTAGCCATTAGCGGTGAACATTTATAGACGTGACATTGGCAAAACAGGTTAATGTTTTCCTAGTTTGGAAACCAGATCCGTGGGAAACATGATTTTGATGCACAGCTGTCAAGATTGGTTCGGGGCTGAAATAGTCAGTCTACTACCCAAAGTCCTTAATGGGCAATAGAGTAATCAGCCAATAGTCTAGAAATAAGAAAAACTTAGAAAAAATTTACAATTCAAAAGTCTATAAATCATTTGGAATAAAACCGAGGAACATTCATAATCTAGAGTTTCAGGATTTCAGCGTAGGTGCTACAGTCCAAGGGCTGGAAGGTCTCTGTTCTCCAAATCCTACTAATGACCGTATTTAAGACTTCAAGTTTCAAGAATTAGCGAAATAATGTTTCAATGAACAAATTGATTTCTTCAGAACACTGCTTTACAAACGTGGCAAATTCCGTTATTGCAGAGATTAACTTCATGATTCTTTTGACGATTCTCTTTCTCATTCCAATGCTCTACTTAACGTTATATTTCACTGTTTTTTTATGTTTTTTCAGATTTTCCTTTCAGATTTTCTTTTAGTAGTTCTCTTCATGTTTTCTCTTAGTAGTTCTTTGAGTCAGAGTCCTTTCATGTTTCTTCACTGCATTCCTTCACTCTTTATAGATCTGTAACTGGTCCTCTCAAACTTTCTCAGTAATTCAATTTTTCAAATTAGCTGTTCAATCCCAATTTCAAACCAAGTCTCACAATCTAGCAGCGATTAGCATCAGCTTAAAACAACATCTTTCAAAACAAAACAACACAAAACACGAGTGCAGAAAATTCCAACACAAATTCCAACAAGTAAAACTCTTTAACTTCCGAAATTCCAAAATTCGAAAAAAATCACAGAAACTTCGTTTTACCTGACATCTTTCTTCGCTGCAAAGAGACCGGTCCCACAATTACCCATTCTCCGCGTGGTTGACCATAGGTCCTGCGTAACTCATAGACCTCACCGAAAAGTTCTTCAAACCAAATCAGACCTCATTCAAAACAGTTAGAAATGGCCGATTTATCCCTTCAGATCTTGCAGGTCGTTGACAAAAACAACGGAATCGAAAACACGTTGGAGACTTCCGAGTTCAAGGCCTTGGATGCTAACACCTTGCAATCATCGTTGACTTCGTTATGGGCCAAAGAAATGATCAACTTCAAGAAAATCGAAACCGACCACTGGGTATTGACCAAAGAAGCTGAGGACTTCTTGGTTTCTGGATCCCACGAAATTCGTTTGTTGAAAGAGGTCATGGTGGCTCTCGAAGGTTTGAAAATCGCCGATGTCAACTCCAAATTGGGCCAGGTTGGTAAGCTTGGTCAAGGTAAAGCTTTCAAGAACGGCTGGATCTCCAAGGATGGCGACAAGTTGATTTCAAAGGTGTCTGAATTGCCTGCTGACAGTGTTGTCGAGAACTTGAAGACCATCAAGGAGACAGGTATTTTGTCTGACAAGAACGAGATCTCCGAGTTGAAGAAAAGAAAGCTTATCACTTTGACAAAGATTGTTGGCTTCGAAGTTGAAAAGGCCAAGAACTTTTCTTTGACTATCAAGGAATACGAGACCGATATCACCTCCGATATGGTTGCTACTGGAAGCTGGAAAGATGCCACTTTCAAACCATACAACTTCAACTCTGAGGGTTTGTACCCAAGCTCCGGTGCTTTGCATCCTTTGATGAAGGTCAGAGAAGAGTTTAGACAAATTTTCTTCTCCATGGGTTTCACTGAGATGCCTGCCAACCAATATGTCGAAACCGGTTTCTGGAATTTCGATACTTTGTTCGTTCCACAACAGCACCCTGCTAGAGATTTGCAAGATACTTTCTACTTGAAGGACCCTGTTGCTGCCAAGAAGCCAGAGGATGAGCAATACTGGAATGACATTAAGGCCGTTCACGAAGACGGTAAGTTCGGCTCGATTGGATACAGATACCCATGGAAGGAAGAGGAATCTCTTCGGATGGTTTTGAGAACACATACCACTGCCATTTCATCTGCTATGTTAAAAAAGTTGGCTGAGGATCCTAAGCCCACCAGATTGTTTTCCATTGACAGAGTTTTCAGAAACGAAGCTGTTGATGCCACACACTTGGCTGAGTTCCATCAAGTCGAGGGTGTTCTCGCAGGCTACGACATCACTTTGGGAGACTTGATTGGATTCATGGAGGACTTTTTCTCTAAGATGGGTGTTGATGGCTTGAGATTCAAGGCCGCATACAACCCTTACACGGAACCATCGATGGAGATTTTCGCTTTCCACAAGGGATTGGGTAAATGGGTTGAGATTGGTAACTCTGGAATGTTTAGACCAGAGATGTTGGAGCCAATGGGATTGCCAAAGAACTTGAGAGTTTTGGGATGGGGACTTTCATTGGAGAGACCAACCATGATTAAATACGGTGTGTCCAACATCAGAGAACTATTGGGACACAAGGTGTCTCTTGACTTCATCGAGACCAACCCTGCTGCCAGACTCGATGACGATATGGTGGGCAGCACTTAATTAATGGGAACAATTTCCAAACAATGATAGAGGTGCATATATCTGAATCTGAAAGAAAGATTTGATGTGTAGTTGAAGAATTGATTTCTGTTAGGTGGATGTATTGAATCATTCTAGATGGTTAACAAAATGAGGATGTATTTAAGAATACCAGGATAAATGAAGAAACAGCAAAAAAAGTAATAATTTTGAAATGTGTTTTGTTTTACTTGGAAGAAGACTCAGTCTGTCGAAGAATGCCGAAAACCAATGGAAAATGGGAAGAGAAGGAAGGAAGAAAAGCAAAAGAAAGAAAAATCAAGTCAAAAAGATTAAAAAAAGTAAAAAATAAAAGAATTGAATCAAATTAAACATAAAAATCAATAACATCCCGCTTTTTTCTTTCTCTGAATTTGCAATACTATGTCCTGACCCAGACCAGTGAACCCAAGTAAAGTGCTCCACATATCACAGATCACTTATTGAAACTTCTCCAATTACGAGCACTTATACACCTCCAACCGAAATGTCACAAGAGGTAGCGCCGGCATCGCCCAACAAAAAAGTAAACAAAAAAACATCAACGGAAGAACATGTTTGTAAGTGGTTAAAATGTGACGTTGGATGTTTTCCATCGTTGACGTCACTTGTAGACCATTTAACCAACGCACATTTACAGAACTCCAGCCCAAGCTGTCCCAATCTTCCTCCACGATACGTTTGTCTCTGGGAAGGATGTTCGAGATTTGAAATCGACCAGCCTTCGAAATTCGCTCTCATTTCCCATTGTAGAACCCACACGGGAGAGAAGCCTTACTTCTGCCCAGTGCCTGAATGTGAGAAACATTTTACTAGATCTGATGCTTTGGCCAAACACGTGAAGGGAGTTCATGATCTCCATCCGATCCGTGATGCCATTGCTCTTATGCGGTACCGAACCGATAAGAGAGACCTTGACTTGGGTCCCAAGATTGATTTGAACAGACTCACAGATTCACAATATCGAGAGTTGTTGGCACGGGACTATGAGCTTCGTGTTCCATGGTGGTATTCCAAACGGTTTATCGATGGGCTACAACAAGAAAACACAACTCTTCAGTCACTATTCGACCAGAGTATTGAAACAAGAACAAACGACTTGGCCACTTTACGGTATAACAAACATCTCAAGTACCCTGATGAGGAGCTTCTATCTACACATGCAATTGAGCACAGTTCAATTTTAAAAAATCTTGCTGAGGACATTAAATCTGTCACCACAAGCTACATCCAACCGACCGACTATACTCTGCGATATGAATTCAACGAGACAAAAGAAGATTACGACCGTCTCAAATCTGTTCTTGCTACTGCCACGCGGGTAAATAAAATCGTCACCGCTAAACTCAAGAGTGCAAACGAGGAAAAGCGTCGTCTTTGGGTTCTCAACAGGATTTTGCTTGACGCTAATGTCAAAGTTTCACTTCCTGAGAAGGAGGGTGAATTTGACACTGACGACATTGATGAGTATCTTTTTACGGATGGTATGAAATCGTCATAAACCAAAGGGTGAAGGTGAGAAAGTTTTAAAACTTAAGAATTTCAAACCTGAAAAGTGAATAACCAGAATACTGAACTGGATGGCTGTACATGAGGGAAACGATGAAAACAGTCCTTTTTTGAGGAAACAAAAGAAACGCTTCTGAAAAACTACAAGACGAGAACAAAAAAACCGACAAATATGAAAACTTTGCCTATCAAGTTTGTCGTTTTCGTTTCCCCATCCATGCTATCAGAGGTGGATCGGTTCTGCACCTAAGGATCATCTCATCTATCATGCAAACTTCATCAGCTTCATACACCCATAATAATGGCTACAACAATGGAAGGGATGCTAAAAAACATAGATGAAAAAGATGAAGTAACTTCTCCAGCTAGATCTGATGAAGTGACCGATTTATCATTGGATGATCTTTTCAAGCAACTTGCTGAAGAAACAAAGAAGAGGTCAACTGTACCAGAGAACAGACTAGATGGCGAGAGCGAGTTTGAAAAAATACAAAAAGAAGTGACGAGTCTTCCGAAAATCGAATGCGAACTAGAATTGAAGTCTGACCCAAAGGCTCAACGAAAGGCCACCAAGTCGTTTGTGGTCAATGTAAATGACCCCATCACTGTTACGAAAAAGACAAAAGAAGAGCCCACAGACGCTGGATCGAAGTGGTTTAACATGAGAAAACCGGAAATGACCTCCGAATTAAAACGTGATTTACATGTTCTCAAAAATAGAAGTGTTCTTGACCCCAAGAGACATTATAAGAAGGAAAAGTGGCAGGTACCTAAGTTCTTTGAAACAGGAACTGTCATTGAAGGAAATACCGAGTTCTTTTCTGCGAGAATGACCAGAAAGAACCGCGGTAAGAGCTTGGCTGACGAAATTATGCATGATAGTGCTGCCAACACATATTTCAAGAGAAAGTACTCTGAAATTCAAAAAACAAAAACTAGTGGTGGTAAGAGCCACTACAAAAAGGTCAAGTCTAAAAGACAGGGTCATTAGTCTATTAGATGGAATATATAATATACACTAGGGTGATTTTCTGTAAATGAAGCGTATGGGAGATTCTTACTCTTCAAGACCAGCTCTTCTGAAGACATCCAGACGCACAGCATCCCACAAGGCCTTTTTTTCTTCACGAGTTAATTTTCGCTTCTCGCCATCAGTCAGTTGCTTTTTCAACAGTTTTTTGGCTGCATCACTCCTAATTTTGTATTCATATGCGGTAGTGGCAGCAGCAGCTAAGTTAACCATATAGTTCCTGAGAGCGATCTCTTTGAAACGGAATGTCAAATACGACTGTTCAGCAGGAGTGATTGGTGGAGAAGGCAAATGCTTCTTGGGTTGGCTGATTTGAAGCAAACGTGACTGTTTCACTGACACTTCGGCCACGGACTTCTTGAAGTGAGCATCTAGGTTGTGTTCAGTGTACAAGTCCGAGGAATAAAGGGTGTGAATGAACTCCTTATCAGTGATGTGAGGTTGTAGGAGAATAATATGACATATTTGGGCCAAATCTCCAACCAAAAGGGGCAAAGAGCCATTGGAAATGAGGCCATCAGGAGACGAAGAGACCATGGGCATTCCAATGATCATTAGCTTACATCTTGTGACATTAAGATTCCAATCAACCAAAGATTCCGGGACGTTTTGGTACTGTAGTTCACTACCCAAGGAGATTTTGTATTGTTCACATTCGTCCTCGTCGATCAATAGCTGGGTCTGTGCTGACGGGTCAAGTTCAGAAGCGGCTCTTTTCAGCTCCACCAACTGTTCCTTAAAGAAATTTTCATGGAGAGCAATGTCATTTATTAGCTGCTCGATGGTAGTTGTGGCCGGTTCTGAATCTTCAGGAATGGTAGTGGTTGAAGATGAATAGATGGACGGAGCCGAGCGGACACTGCGCTTTCCCCAAGAAAAGACGCTCGAAGCCAGCGAGCGGCGCAGTCTTTGGGAGTGATTCAAGTGTTTCACTTGAGTCGGCGCAGAACGCACCGACGCGGCTGATGATTGGACCAACAGCGCCGGTAATTGTTGGTAGATAGCATTTCTAGCGGAGTCTCGAAAGTGGGTGGGAGGCAGCAGAAGACTTTGCAGGTTCGTCCTGGCACCTGGGTAACCGAACATGACAATCCAGAAATCACAAGGTACACGAGCAACAGACTTGTTTTTCTTTTTCCTATTTGGGTTTAAATTATCTTGCTAGTGGGTTGTGTTCACGCGTAAGAAGATCCCGGATGAAGAGGAAAATAAAGATCGTGAGGGCGGGAGGGACAAGAAGCTCGGAACAATAATCCGGGGAGATGTCGCATCGAAACAGGACTGTGCAATAATTATTCGGAAGAAAAGGGAAAGTTCGCGGAAAAAAAGAAGCGAGAAGAAAAAAACCGGGGGATTATGAAGCCAGCGCGCTAGTGCCTATTTCTATGTTTTTCCGATATTCGTATTTGCTGGGTGGGGGACATGTTTATGAATGAATAATGCTTTCGTCGCACGGCTGATGACAATTCTCCGGGTGGGGGAAATGGAGAAAGAAGGAGAAAAAGGTATGGAGAAATAGAAGCAGTGAAAAGAAAAAAGCAAAAAAAAATGATATAGGAAAAAGAAGAATTGAAATTAGTTAAAAATAATTGAAAAAGGAAATAAAAGGAAAATTGAAGATTCAACAGATGGCCGAAAATACTTGGAATAGGTTTTGAGACTGGAAAGAAGGAGGGACAATTGAAAAGATTCATTTCGAAAGATCTATTGAATAGAGAAAATAGAAACGAAATTATGAAGAAATACGAAATGATGAAGAAAGACGAAATGACGAAGAAATACGAAATGATGAAGAAAGACAGAAGAATAACTGAACTACTGAGTACTGAGCCACTGAGCATAGTGTTTGGCTACAGAGAACAGAACTAACCAAAGCAGTAAATAGACTCAAGATCTCGGAAAAACTGCATGAAAACATAGTTAATCAAAAAAATCAAAGGGAATAACATCGAAAAAGAAATCTTATCAATTGTAGAGCAATGAAGCCACAGCAGGATAGACATGATCCAGCAGTCCACAACAAGCTTCGGCCTATAGGTTTCCGTAAAGATTTCGACAAATTGACCTTTCCAAAGTTACCTACCCATCTTTAACATAGTACAATCTTGAATTTGTTCAAGCTGCCCAATAGCAGCCGTAGTAACTAGTAGTATCGGTGGACCGGTGAGACGGGCGATTCCGGTGAGACCGGGTAGTGGTAGTAATAGTAGAAGCAGCAGCTGTACTAGTAATACACTACAGGAAACAGAAACAACCACGACAAGATCCAAGACTTAACCGACTCAATCTTATCAGGCAACAAATAAAATTACAAAATCAATGACCAAAATTTCCAATATCAATTAAAAAAATTAATCCAGCTATTGTTATAAAATTGATCCTGTCCCATTATCGTGCCCTCTGTTTCCATTTCGAGACTCCTTGGTGGCCTATTATTTCCATTCCCCAGGTGCACTTTCTCCAACAGACAAGACGTCCTTGCTAGCTACAACAAGACTGCAGCGCTCTTCTTTTCCGGAAAAACCCCGTTTCTTTGCAAACACCTTCTCATTGTTGGAACTCCATTTCGCTGGCTCGACTTTTCCATCCAACATTGTTCGACAACACCCCCTTGTTTCGGCATTGTTTCAACAGGGCTTGCATTACCTGCTTCGACAAACAAAGGGTGCATTGCCTATCACAAAGTTAAGAATATTCATTAACATCGTTTACTCTCTGCTATCGCCGAAAGTTTCATTCGTGCCGTTGCATTTGTTGTTTGCTTCCCCATCCCATCACACAATCCCTCTACAGAGGCTGAACTTCTGCTTGACCTTTTCAACAGTATTATCATTATTATTTCCCGAAAACCATGGCTTACCAAAACACTGCTCCGTATCCGGATACAGTCAATGTTCCGGAACATCTAATAATGCAAAACAAGCCCATCTCGTCTTCTGAAGATCTACAGTCTCCTGGCTCCAGCTCTCATACTGCTTACAAATCCCCTCTGAGACTTGAACCTCGCTTCAAATTGCCTACAACAGGCAGTCCTTCCCTGCCTTCTCCGGGTTATTCAAACGATATGGGCCAAAACACAGCCGGTTACGGAACTCTCCATTCGTCCAATTCTCCAATGAAGCCTGCCCCGTACCGGGCCCCATACCCTTCAGGACCCCCTCCTACTAGTCATGGCGCCCAAAATAACAATACTTACTATAATCATTCCGCCGCAATGAATGGCGAACAGCACTCTGGTTACCATAATCAAACTGCGCATGGCCCAATTGTGTCTGAACAATCTCAACCGATATACCTGGATCATCACCGAGTATTTGTTCCACCAAATCAAAGAGGTTCGAATGGTCCATCCCAAGATTCTCAGTATCAAAACCAAAACCAATACCAAAACCAATACCAACACCAAAATCAAAACCGAAGCTCAAACCATACCCGTACTGCTCAACAACAATACTATCAACAGCCCCAGTATCGTGCATCGGGAACTTCCAGTCCGGTAGCTATGGATAATCCTAATCTTCGTGTTAACACTCATTTAACTCAAGGCCAACCACTCGAAGGTGAGACACCCCTGCAAATACCTTATGCCAAGAACTACAATGCAAATTGGCAAGGGATTGCCGATTCAAGCGTAACCGAGACTCATAGCAATCATCCCTATGCCCAAAGGCTAAATCAGGGAGAAAATGTCAACAGAATAGATTATCTGTCCAACAATCTGAGCTCGACTCCAGATTTTCATGATGCTCTGCAAAGACAACATAGAAACGTAAACGAAGCTAAAGATTTCTATCGGACTATTTCTGGAGAGCATGCATACCAAACACCTCAAAATCAACAACAGCAAATTAATAATTATTCCGGACAGAAAATTGCGCCTCGCAGAGCTGAGACATCCCCCGATTCTGGTCTTGGAAACTATTTGTCTGTTCAGAAACGGGAGAAGGATTTAAAGAATAGAACAAAATCAATGACTTCATCGGCACATACCATGGCTCTGCAAGTTCAGAGTGGAAGTACGCAAAGAACACCTTCAAATAGTTCCACATTCTCTTTCACTTCGAAATCTCGGTCCCTCAGTTCCTTGGGAATGTTGTCCTCCCTCTCTAAAAAGGGTGGGAATTCTGGCAATAATCAAAGAGACAGAAATTCACCTCTTATTCCGTCTTTGCAAAAAAATCTTCAAACGCCAGCTCATTCTAGGAAACCGAGTGTTTACCCCGCCATACTTTCTCGGGTAGCAAAAATGTTCAAGGAGAATACTATTCTCACTATTAATATGAAGGATGGTCTCGAATATCATGATTCGTTCACAGGAAAATTTGCGATTGATTTAATTTGTGATATTATTCGAACTAATGATCGTAACCTAGCTCTTTTGATGGGCCGGTCATTAGATGCACAGAAGTTTTTTCATGATGTAACTTACAATCATCGTTTAAGAGATTCGAACAGCGAAGTTTATGCTTTCAATCGTTTATTCAGTGACGTCGAATTCTATGCTGACGAACAGAACAACAATGGATCCTCAAGTATGCAAACAAGCCTTCACAGAGTATCTTCTCTGTTTCAGCAACTGCCTACTATTAATAACACTCCATATCCAACTTCTCCGCTTGTTGGTGCGCCAGGAAGTCCCAGCGAAGATAACAACGGGAGTTTCACGAATCTTAACAAGATCGGCCAGGAACAAGTGTTCTCAGAGCAAACCGGAGTTAACGGAGTATTCACCATACTTACAGAGTGCTACTCACCTACGTGTACTAGAAACAGGTTGTGTTACTCAATTGCTTGCCCTCGTCGTTTGGAGCAACAAGCTCGTCTTAACCTTAAGCCCCGAGGGGGACTCCGCAAGGCGGTTTCACGCTTGTCCCTTCATGACACAGAGGCATCTAGAACATTGTGGCACGAGACAGTCGATCAGAATGTTTTAGAAAAGCTCGATAAGCGTGAAAAAATGCGTCAAGAGTTAATCTACGAACTTATCTATACTGAGCGGGACTACGTGAAGGATTTAGAGTTCATGACAGACTTTTATATTATGCCATTGCGAAATCCTATCAATAATATCATTCCCGAAAGGGAAAGAGATGCTTTCATTCGCACAGTTTTCGGAGGGGTTAATGAATTATTGCGTCTAGCAAAGAGTTTAAGTGAGGCCTTGACCGCTCGGCAACAAGCACAGAAGCCAGTGGTTGAATACATCGGTGATGTGATTTTGCTGTTTGTTGGGAACTTTGAACCTTTCATCAAGTATTCAGGTAACAAGGTCTTTGCTAGTTTCGAGCATGAAAGGCAACAGCAGGTCAACGTTAAATATGCTCGGTTTTTGGAGGCCATTGAGAAGAAACCTGAATCAAGGAAACAAGACTTTTCGTCTTTCTTAATTAAGGGTATTCAGAGACCTGCCAGATACCAATTACTTCTCAGTGGAATTTTGAAGAATACATTAGAGGACTCGCCAGATTATTCATACCTCGTTAAGGCCAAGGAAGAGATTGAAAAAGTTTTGGTCCGGATTAATTTACAAACTGGTATTGCTACTGATCGTCATAAGATCATGGTTCTCCACAGATTGTTGGGAAGACAAACTCTTGAAGAGCGGTTTAACTTCAAACTCAACTATAACAACAGAATTATTTACCAGGTTACCTTGAGCCGGAAAAGGGACAACGAGAAGATCGATTTGTACCTCTTTGAGCATGCTATTCTATTGATTAAGCACAAGATTCACAACAAGCGTGAGGTTCACAAGGTTTTTGAAAGCCCTATTTATTTGCCCTTGCTTTTTGTAAATAGCGGGTATGAAACCCCAACATTCAAGCAGATTCTTGGCTTCCGCGAAGATGGATCCTTGGTTTCTGATACTGGACTCAAGACTAAACCCGAAGTCTCCCCTTACAACCCGCTGTCGTCGTCACAACAGAGACTTCAATTGAACTTCTACGGACTCGGAACAAATCCGGTCCATGTATCGTTGTATGCTGATGATTTAACACATCAGAATCAAATTTTACTGCAAATCCAGCTGCAACAGAGACGCTTAATCGAGAAGCACGACATCTTCTCTATTGCAAAATATGAAACTCGGCGCTTCAGTGGAAACAATCGGATCAACTGTGCCGTTCCTTGCTACGGAGGTAAAAAATTATTGTATGGCTCTGACTCTGGAGTTTGGGTTTCAACAGTTAGGTCAATCAGCATGACGTCCAACGAGAAGATTTGTTCTGACCCAACCATGGTTATCAGCAAACCATATGTATCTCAGATGGAAGTTTTGGTTGAGTACTCGAAACTTTTAGTGCTTTCTGAAAAGTGTTTGTACGAGTTTGATTTAACATGCACAGACTCGCTTGACCACGTAAAGAATACCAGAAGCGGAAAGGTAATACTCAGCCATGTTACGAGCTTCAAGACGGGTATTTGCGATGGTAAGCTTTTAGTGTGTGCAATGAAAAGCGGACTGAAATCTATTTGCATCGTTGAACCCACTAATCCATTTGACAGCAAGAACAAAAACAAAAACAAGCGCGCAGAGGTTCGTGAGATTTCTTTCACTTCTGACCCCGTCTCCATTTCATTCTTAAAGACCAAATTGTGTATTGGATGCACTAAAGGATTTGAGATTTTATCACTTGAAGCCGGTCGTAAAGAGCCAATCTTAGACCGCGCTGATCCATCACTTGACTTTGCAACACAGCGTGAAACGGTTTCACCTCTCTCGATTCATCGACTTGACAAGAACTTTTTGTTATCATATAGTGAGTTTTCATTTCTCATCAATAGAAATGGATGGAGAACGAAGCACGATTGGGGGATATTTTGGGAAGGAACACCGCAAAACATTGCGTTGTTTTATCCATACTTGCTTGCTTTTGATCCCGGATTCATTGAGATTCGAGACCTTGAGAGCACCAATTTAATTCGGGCATTGGTAGGAGAAAACATCCGATTCTTACATTCCAATGAGCATGAGGCGCTTTATGCATGTGAAGAAAATGGGTATGATATTATTGTATCCATTGACTTTTTGAATTTGAAGCCTAAGGCGAAAAAGATTGAAGCGGTACAGTGAACAATTTAATTAGCAATGACATTTCAATAATAATTCTTTCTAATTGAAAGATAGTAATATGGCGAGCTGTTTAACGTTTGAAGAGTTTGAAAAACTGTTTTGTTTAGCATGAATGATAATAGCATGAATGAAAATAGCATGAAAATAGCAAGAGGGATTGTACTATGGTATTAACAGGAATGATTATAACATTATCATTCATTTAATCATTAGATATACTTTGACTTGATTTTGAAAGTGAAAAAGAGCTTTTCACTTATGATTATTGAAAGCTTTGGCTCAAATCTACTTTAGCATTGCACATCAGAAAAGAAACTGGATATGGCGGTCCATTGAAAAAGATTTCTTTGGGAAAATAGAACAATAGTTAGAAAACAAAAAGAAACAATACCACATTGAAAATCAAAAGGACAATGTAACTGGTGTTTAATCGATACAGAAGTACAGTGTAGGACAACGAACATTCGAAATAGACTCAAAGGAAACTGTAGCAAAGAAATTCTCCCGACAAACAGTTTTTATCATTTCTATCATTTCTAATATTCAAATTATTTTTCGTTTTTTTCTACAATTGTCGTTTTTTTCCTATAATTGTTCCTCACTAGACCAATTTGCAGCCAATAGCCGAGGCAACAGAGCCCCTGCCGAAACGAAAGACGAAGGATAAGAGCCAAGTTTCACACAGATTAGAAGAATTAAAAAAAAAAATTAACGACATAAAAACCCCAAAACCTCCAACAATATCGAAACACCCCCACCATTTTCCTATGTGCCCCCAATCGGCCCCCATCGCCCCCGAATTTCCCCCCCCCCCCACAGTAACTACTACCGCACGGATTAATTCCACTGATGCAAAACCCCATGTGAAGTACCGCGTCGTCGCTCCAACACCCCCAAAAATTCTCCTCCTATACAGTCGGCTAGCAACACCTTGCCAAAACCTTTGCCAAAACTGCCTAAACTTTGCCAAAAACAGGCCCCGGTCAAGTTCCATCATGTCACAAATCTTTGATATTTTCCTGCAAGCTCCATTGATTGAGGTCGGTGTTCCTTCTGTAGAACGTCCGTTCGGCCTTCACTTGTGGCCCATCTTCTCTGCTGGGTTTGAAAAAGTGGTTGGTTACCCAGCAGAACAATTTGAGTTCATTCACAACAAAACGTTTTTGGCCAACGGATGGCAAGCCATTGGAATCATTGCTGTTTACTATGCTGTGATTTTTGGCGGCCGGTTTTTGTTTTCAACCTTAAACGTTCCAGCTCTTAAGTTGAACTTTTTGTTCCAACTACACAACTTGGGGTTGACCATTGCATCCTTGTGCCTTTTGTTATTGACCATCGAGCAGTTGGTTCCTATTTTGTACCATCACGGATTGTTCTATGCCATCTGTGACGAAAAGGCTTTTGCTCCCAAGTTGGTTACCTTGTACTACTTGAATTACTTGACTAAATACTGGGAGTTGATTGACACCGTTTTCTTGGTTTTGAAGAAGAAGAAGTTGTTGTTCTTGCACGTTTACCATCATGGTGCTACTGCTTTGTTGTGCTACACTCAATTGATGGGCTCTACTTCTGTGGAATGGGTTCCAATTGCCTTGAACTTGGCTGTTCACGTTGTCATGTACTGGTACTACTTCTTGAGTGCTCGTGGTGTTCGTGTGTGGTGGAAGGAATGGGTCACTAGATTTCAAATTATCCAATTCGTTTTGGATCTCGGCTTTGTCTACTTTGCCACTTACACTCATTACGCTTTCAGATACTTCAAGTCCTTGCCTCATGTGGGTGATTGTTACGGATCGGAGTTGGCCGCTTTCTACGGTTACTTGATCTTGACGAGTTATTTGCTCCTTTTTATTTCTTTTTACATCAGGGTGTACAAGACCTCGGGTAAGAAGTCTGCCAGAAAGGATGTTGCTGCATCAGCTTCTGCTAGTGCTTCTGGTGTTGACAACGCTGGTAGCAAGGTACGTTCTAGAAAGGCTTAAACTAAAAGACTTTTGATCGATGTGATGTCTTGTACAATTTTGTTCACAACATATTTTTAATCTCGCCGGGAGAGGCCTTTGTTTTTGGTTACGCTTTTGCCAACTTGGGACAAGAATCAAATATAGACTTTGAATTGTTGGCTGATGTATTCCAAGCGTCGTGTTCAAGAAATATCTTAAGTTTAATTAGTTGTCTATGAAGGGATTATATTCTTTCTACTTCTCCTTTATCAGTAGTTCAATGAATAATAGCATTGTATTAAACCACTGGGTATAGAAGTAATATGGCCAATGTTGATATTGCCGAACAAACTTTTTCCTATAGAAGAATTTTTTTTTATTGCTATTGATCGAACTTTTGGGGTTATATAAGAAAATCCCGGATTCGTACCAGCTTGAAATTGTGATTTGAATGATCAGAACATAAGCCAGCCTGGAGTCTAGAACATCAAATCAAGAAATTAGTTTAAAGCAAATGATTCAATTTAATTTCCAAAACAAATTGGACCAACAACTTGACGTTATTCAAAAGCCTTCTTGGATCCAGACTAAACTAGACGTTGAAGAAACCCCCTACCTTATCATACGATTAGAACCGCATCAAAAAACCAAGTCATACAAAAATATCAGACTCTAATAAGAAAATATCCAGTTGCAAGAAAGAACCAAATGCAATAATTTGTCAACAAGAATTTGGAAACAAGAATTTACATAACCAAACCGGCAAACAAAAGACCCAATGCACTTGCAAAAGACCCAAAACCAAAACTTTTTTTACCCAAATTAATTAATTTTACAACAAGAACTAACCCCCCTTCAAAGAATTACTTCAATTTTCAAATTCGAACTTTCAAAACTCAACTTTCCGTATGATTCCAACACTGGTATTTCAAAATTCTTTCCCGGAGTTAGTATATCGCATAAAAAAACTTACCAAATACGGCAAAAGTGGTTTTAAGCCCGAAATCGCATCTACTCTTCCTTCATGCATCTTCTCGGGTTGTTTTAGCCGTGAGCTATTCTGCCCTTCTTGGCTTTTTCTGCCGATCCTCGCCAGTGGATGCCATTTCCCACAAGTTGCAAAAAAAACATCTACCAAACAATAAATGTATTCTTGGGTCCTAATTAAGTTAACTAAACCAATTTATATGCGTACGGTGGTAACACATAGTGCAAAAGAGAAGAAGTAACGAAGAGTTGTTTTTTGTTAGTTACAAGAAGTGTACAAGTTAGGAAAGACTGTTTTCACCGAACAATGGCGAAGTATAACAGCTAACACGCAAAAAGAGCAACAAAAACAACAACGCAACAAAAGAAAATAGTGTAATCAGATTGACCAAATAATAGAAGAGCCTGATAATAGACAAAAACAACAACAATAAACCAGAAACAGATAAGAAACAAAAGTCAATAGGTAAATTGGACAGAAGCTTTTACGTAAATAGTTTACCATCTTGTGCAAACAAGTGGCTTCTTCCATGTATGTACGAGACGTTCTTTTGCGCCAATAATGAATGGCCCATGGCACACTTTTACACGGGCTGCATCTTCTCTATAGTAGAAGCAACATGCCGAAGGAATCAGATCCTGGATTCTGGTCTGAGTGTAACATAGGGTGCAGCAGGTACGCAGTACGGCGAGCCGCACCTAAGCAGGTCGCGGGAAAATAGGGCATCAAGCATTAATGCAAATTCCAATTCCGAATGGCCCAAAAAAGACAATAAGATGAGAAAACCCAGAAATAGACATAAGGATATCTCGGAAAATTATATTGAAATACTTTTGAGATCTAAGAGGTTTCCTCCCTATAGGAGTTTGAGGGATTTGCCAGAACCGCTTGGTAAATGCATTTCGGAGCTGATTGCGCTTACGGCTGTTTTTCCGGGTGAAACTGCAGATTGAAAATAGCGTTCCATGTACGGCTCAGCATCAGAGGCCAGGCGGTGAAATGCCGCAAAAATCCGAAGAGAATGGAAGTGGGACAAGAATGAAAAAATGGTTTGAAAAGTCAACACTAAACACAGTCCAGGTACTTTGCCACCCCTATGAGATGGAAACAAAGGCAACAGGAAAAAATTCCGTGTGATATTTGCTTTTTTGGGGTGTTCTCTGTTTTTATTGTTTAAAGAAATCGCAACAGACTTCCTATTCAAGTTTAACATGAGGATCCGATACAGGATTCTAAGTAACTCCTAACGCATGGTCCATTAACCTTTGCATAATTTGTGTGTAGTAACAGATTTGGAGTTCATACGATCCAAGAGACGTGGGGAAACATTCTATTGAATCGATAGATCTAACACAAAACACAACCACAACTCTTGCATCAAATCCGTGAAACCAATCATCTTTTGGCTACCTATGGTCTAACTATGTCAAATGTAAAGAAATGTACAACGGGTAATGCGGAAGGGGTTACGATGAGATACGATAAATGAACAATCTTAATAGCACCTCTTACTGCACTTCTCTGTACATAGTTGCTCTCCACCGACTTGTGAAACCTGGCAACTGTATTTTAGCAATAATAGCACCTGGTACTAGTCAACACGAAAAAACTATGTGAAAGCACAATAAAGAAAATGCTTATGAATAATGAAAATGAAAAGGTTGGCAGTATTAGGAGTAATGGCAGTATGAACTTCAATGAACCAGCAGTCTTTAATGATCTGCTCACCAGTAAGAGTTTTGTAGCTATTACCATTACCAGAACAAGGAAACCCCGGAAACCTTAGGAATATAAACTAAAATAGGCAATACAATGGAAAGGTCAATGAACAGCTCTAAAATTTTTGTACTGTTTACTGTATGAGATATATTGTTTAGTACTCTTTCTTCCTTTCTTATGTAGGTAATGCTATTTACTATTGTAATTTCCGCGCCTAGACATGGCTGCCCCAACTAGGTACCAAACTGGCCATGTTGGCAATAATGGTTGGGTCTGTCAACAAAACAAAAGAAGAAATGTGGTTTGAAAAAAACGACTCAAGAATATCTGAGGAAGGAATCGTGCGTTGAGCTGCAGCAAAGATGCAGCATTGGTTACGAACCCTAAGTCTTGGTGGTACTGCGTCGATATCTTCTCGGCTTATTGCCATATTTTTTTCCGATTATTGTTGTGATCATTAGTCATCTGAGCTACAGATGCGGCAGAAGATTGCACCAGTCAATAGGATTTAATGAGCAGAAACGAACCTGAATAATACATGACAGTAATTGTTCTTGTGTGAAAAGAAAAGAAAAAAATGAAACTGATTGAACAGATTTCAGGAAATTCAAGGGAGATAAAAAAATAATTTGGACCCGCATATGTTGTTAAACGTTTAAGGGAGCATTTGTGTCATCACTGAAGCTTAACTCCGAAACAACGAAGAGTCAATGCAAACATGAACAAAAGAGCCCCGCCCAAAGAGTCGACAATAAGAATAAATACTGTACAAATTTATTGAAAATTGTACAGATCTAGTAAAATATCCTATAAATCTATTAAAATATAATATAAATCCATTACAATATCAATTAAGTGTATTGTATTATCACCCATTTATCTAGAAAGGTTGGTGATTCCCATTTCAATGAACTCATTTTCAAGTGATACGACCATAATTGCACGTCATTAAGGCTGTCCCGAACGAGTCAAGCTCGTGAAGCCAAGCCAGAGTTTTTAAGCAGATAAGTTCGCCTTCAGTGAATATTATCAGAATTATCCAAAATGGACAGTTTTGAGAAAGTCTAAATTTCTTTAAGTAACCGGAGAAAAAAATTCTAATCTTACACATACCTTTTTAGTGGGAACTTTGCTTTAGTGGCCTAACTACCGAGTCAACAGAGTATTAGTCTAATTTCAGGTTTCAACATAGACACCGGAATATCTTGAACCGAAAACGAAACAAAACAAAGTCAAAACACCGAAAAACGAACAACCAATGAAACAAATAAGGCAAACAAATAAGGCAAAAAAAACACAAACAGATTACACAAACTAATTACACAAAAACCTTATCTTAAATATTAATTTCTTAACATCAGGTTACCTCCCACAAAGCTCTGGCCCCTCGGTATAACCCGTTCCGAATGTACTTGTTTAGCCTCATATAACTCCAGTTTGGACATTCCGTTCCGCCTCGCATCAAACATTCCCAATTTCTCCGCAAAACACAACACAAATTATAGAATATTTTTCCAAAAAAATAGAGAAAGATAACTTGGACCATTAATTTCAACACCGCCAGGTAGTTAAATTTATTTTCCATTATCTTAGACCAACTTTTAGAGTTATATGCGTGCAGCAGCCGACCCTGGGCTTTTCTCCGTGTCGCTCCATGCATGCCGCCGCCGCTCAATGCATGTAGCCACCCCAACGGTGCACTCTGCGCGGTGGGTGATTCAGCCGTCCTCAATCTTACTTCTCGGAACCAATATTGACCCTGCCGGCTTCCCTGTTCGAGTATCCGGCATTGCCATTTATGCTTAGCAAAAAAGAACTGCCGTGTCATTGTCTTTAAATACCCCCACATCCGCCACGGATTTTTTCGTGGCCCTATATTTTGTTATCCTTAAACTTTCAAGTTATTGTCCCTTTCCATCCTTTTTTCTTTCTTATCCAAATTCTGCTTCATCTCTGAACCTGGTATCTTGGTATTTCTGGATAATTCCCTTGCTATTCCATCTCGTCTTTGAGCCATTTTATTCTTTGGTTTGAACTCTTGATTAGTAATATCTGTTGATTTTTGGCTTTTCGACTTTTGACTTTTTGACTTTGTCTCTTGTCTTATTTCTTTTGTCATTTATCACTTTTGATTTGTCTTTTTGCCTTGACACTTGTCTTGACAATCCCTCTGTGTACTGCCGATATTCCCCTTTTATCAACACCCCTCGACACAAACCCAATCATTTTCGAGATTGTCGATTTCTGAGTATTTTTATTCGTTTTCGATTTTTCGGCGTTCATTTCACAATTGCGTGGTAACTCACTCGGCCTGGACCCTGTTGCAATCTTACATTATTAAGTCGACTGAAAAGTCACCATAGCTGAACCACAACAAAAAAAAACTTGATTTAGTCCGTTTCATTAACCGAATCGGAAATAAATTGAAGTTTAAGTTGGTTCCTCGGATACTTCCTTCACTTCCTTCACTACCTTCGATCTCTCAACGATCTCATTGATCTCATCGCTATGGGTAATAAAGTGGCATACAGACTACCATCTATTAGTCTGCTTTCATTGGACTTCCCTTTGCCTTCATTACAGTCAAATCCACCATCGACACCTCAAAATTCTTCGTTCTTTATTTCTTCACAAACTCGATTGCCTGTTCCATCAGTATTGCAATCTGGTGGTAATGTCTTACCACACAATGTTAACAGTCCAACTTACGCTTACACTGACCAATCATATTATCCAACAACGAGTCCGGTCTATGAAGTGCAATTTCCCACTCCTAGTGGCAGTTCTTCACCCTCTGTTGCCCCCGGATCTCACTTTCCCATCGGTGCAATCCATCAGGCCAATGATATGCCAGTAGAGTATACAACAAGAGCAAAAATTCCATCCCACGGCTCAGTTTCTTCTGTGCCTGGTATTTCAAATCATTTATCTACAATTAACTCTCCTCCAACTTCTCAGTATGTTGGTCAACCGCAATGGCCTAGACATACTTCGGAGTATATGATCTCATACAATTCTTCCCAGACCCTGTCCCCATCAAACTCTTCCATGTTGCTGCGCGGGTCTAATGCAAGCGATACCCTGGTTACAACTCCGAAAAACATTATTGTCGCAAATGCACCTGAAAGACTAGAATCTACAATTTCCCAATCACCTCATAGTCAATCGTATCACAAGCCTGTAGATGCTTTGATTGATCCACCGAAACCAGTACCAAAACCTGTTACCCGTGTTCATAAAAGTGCAGAGTCTCTGAAGAGGAAAAAGCGCGAATGCTCTGAATGCCATCGCTTCTTCTCCAACTTGGCAACTCACAAATCCACCCACCTAAATCCTACAGCACGTCCACATGTATGCAAGATTTGCGGCCGTGGATTTAGTCGACCAAACGATTTGTTCCGTCACTTCAAGTGTCATTGGAAGAAAATTGGAGCTGATGGAGGCCAATTTAGATGTCCTTTCAAGAGCGGGCCTCATGGAGATCAATGCTGTCATTTACTGGGTATATTCTCTCGTTGTGACACCTTCAAAAATCATTTGAAAGCCATTCATTTCCAATACCCTGGTGGTACTCGGAAGAGTGAACGTAGCTTAGTCCCAGGATGCTGTCGTCTTTGCAAGAAGGAATTTCGGAACGTTGATGAGTGGTTTAGCAAACACGTTGAAAATGGCGAATGTTCGTTCATTGATTCTTCAAAGTAACTTTTTTTATACTTTCCACGTGGAAATTCATGTTTTAAAGTTGCTTTTATTCTTATTTACGTTCTTTACTTTTTACATTTGTTATTACAGTGTTCGGAAAAATAGCACACCACATTCCTTCTGTTCGAACTGAAAAGGACAATGAATTTTGTTGCTGTTTTTAACAATAAGAATTTTCAGATATCATTAACAATTGCCATGAATGTTTCAATTCTCGATCTTTCATTTTTCTCTCCGAATAGGAAATTTTCGTGTATGATAATCACATTGACAAGAATTTTGAAAGCATGCGGCGTTTCATCTCGGAGATGACACTTTGGGTGTGCCGGTAACCAAGAGTTATTTGATTTCGATTGTTATGAAGCTATGAATGGCACTGACACGGAAATGGTTTCATTGTATTAGTTTCATGTGTCATTCCGGAGATACGATTGTATTTAGGGTTTATAGGGAGGCCTTCCGACCTCGTTATGGAATCTGTTGATATCTGAAACTAGGCATTTCTTTTTTTCTGAAACTCGGCCCGCACCCGAAGATGGAGGCAGAACTGGGGTTAGGAAACTAGGAGAAGGATATTGTCAGTATACAGAACCTTCGGATTTATAGCTGAGAGTGGGGGTGACAGGGTTAGAAGACCCGAGGAAGATTTATTGTTTAAAAACAAGAGTTCTGCATGGTAGTTGTAGGTGGGGGCCAACTAGGTTAGGAGTTAGGAGGTCAAGAGATTCAATACTATAGGCAGGATTGAGGCACTATCGGCAGAATTGATGTGTAAGGGACAAGAAAATTGTCTATTGACGCATGCAACTTGAATTGCATCTGCTGATATCAATTAAACTTTTTCTTTGCAGTGGTCTTCTTCTCGGAGCTTTGCTGTTTCAAAGAATGTGAATTGAAAAGCAAGAAAGTTAAATATAAGGTATTTTCTGTATATGAAGAAAGAAATTCTAGCAATTTAAGTAAGATTATTAGATCCAGTTGAAATTCAAGTTTAAAGAAGTTCGGTACCTTGCAATCTAACCGATTGGTTGTCCGCTTGCCGATGGTTTGCATGATGACTGATACCCTTGTCCAGAACCATTTGTGGGTGCAAAAAATGGCATGATTGGTAAAAAGAATATGGCTTCCGGAAGTTCTTTTTAAGCATGTGAATTATGTATCATAGAATAGTCAAAAAAAATTTGGGGACCATGGAAATGGGATGATAGTGTAGATTTAAACTGTGCTAAGTTTGTAGAAGATGTGTATTGGTTGGAGGTGTACCTTTTGCATGTGTAGGTTGTCATTGCTCTGTATGTAGTTTGTACATTATGGTTGTACATTATGGTTGTACATTATGGTTGTATATGATGTGAGTATATTATGGTTGTATATTATGGTTGTATGTAATGGTATATAATAGTGACATGTAACCGTTGTATGCGTAAGGTGGGTATACTTGTCGTTAGGTACTGGTTACATTTATCCACAAGTTCCGAATTCTATAAATAGCACCCCACAAGAAGTTTCTGGGATTTTTCCGTCATATGAGAAAAGCTACAGAAAGGGGCATTTTCCATTGGCTGTACGTTCTTGGTAGGACGGCGGAACGGCCGGACGGTTAGTACTCATTTATTGAACGGCTATTCTTGAACTGGTATGATCGTATATTTGAATAGGCAGGGCTTAGGAATATTACTTAACTGAGGTGATATCTTCTAAAATTGATTCTGAATTTATTTTTTATTGCAGGATTGATTTGCATGAAATTGGTCTCTTAGTTGTTAGAGCAACAGCATTCTTGTAGTGTCAAACGTGGTTTATTAATTATGTCGGGTTTAATAAATTTGATCGAAAGTTCATATTTGGAGCAGGAAGTTCTGCTGAGAGACAATGATATCAAAATGTTGTATTTAAGAAACGGCTAATGATACCTGGGAAACGGCTAATGATACGGCTAGGGAAATGACTAAGGAAACATAGGAAGAACCAAGGGAAGCAGAAACTGTAGAAACGAACAACTATTTTTATCCTCAACTTCGTATTTGTTTGTAATTTTTGCAACCAATTCTTCTGTTTCTGGGCATTTCTTCGGTTACTTCGTTTCCATATTGAACTCTGTTGAGGACTTGACAGCTATTAATATTGTAATACATGGAGGGATAAGAAATTGATTTCTCCCAAAAATAAATAAATTGAGATATCGCTTGTTGATAATGGTTTCTGTTGATGCTATATTATGATCAATTAGCAAAGAGAGTAGCTAAAGATCAGTTTTCAAATAGGTTAGCCGATGTTCAAATATCAAAGAAGTTTTAAATGACATTTCTTGCAGTACCTGTGAGATCACGAATTTCTTGCCAATTACCAGTAAGTGGATTTTGCATCTGATTTCCATTATCTCATCCCTGTCGTCTTATTTATTACTGTTTGTCGTAATCATGTCAGAACAACATGGTTGAGAGAATTTGAGATTTTGAGGTGGTTAAATAATCCATTGCATTATGCTTCATTCATTTTAAAACGCATTTATTCTTTCTAATTCTGGAATTATTGCACCCTTAACTTCTTTTCAAGTTCATGTTCAAACTTTAACCAACAAGACTAAGCGATTTTCAGCTTACATAACAATGTTCAGGCCACAGAAAATGATTTGGAATTGATGGTTAATAAATTTGGAATTGATAATAAAATGAATCATGGAACCCATATCAAGAGAAACTTGACAATATGGATGTGATGGTCAAACGTTCCAGAACTTAAACTTCATAAAAACAAAGGTTGTCAAGATCGAAATTTCAAGACTAGCAAATAGAAAAGTCCAGAAAAACGGAAAGAAGGTATTGATTATGGCTAGGTTATAAGCTTCAGTCATTGTGTAATTCAATACTGTAATTACTCCCGTGGAGAGTATTTCTATCAGGATGGCAGAAATATGGAAAGGCTTATTTGAAATAGTCACCCCAGACCAACGCTTTTATTTGGTTTCGTTACATTATGGTCTACCCATAATTATCTCTGCTGTGATGTAATCAGGTAGCAACGTAGAAGTGCTTTCGTTTTAGTGACCGAAATTTCTTCATTCCTCAGATGGACCCATGCCAAATCGTATATAATGTGAAAACTCAAATATGTAATTCCGACCCGATTCTAGTGTATGATCCAACTAATCTCACTCTCTACAATATTGAAATCTATCACAACAGACCAGAAATCAAAGGAGTAAGGAAAGACTGTATATTCCTTTCGATGATTGAAAGTAACAGAAATATTCTGAATTCAATTCAAAATCATGAATCCCATCATGAAAAGTCAACTTATCTTAACCATCAGCTCGGCCGGATTCCGTTACCTAATCCAACTGAAACAGCATTAAACTACTTTCATTCCAAACAATAACATGCAAAATGTTATTTCTCAAAGTAAATTTATCAAATTGTTTTCTCTTCCCCTCAAATTAATCCTTACTAATCTATGCTAGGTCCAATTTCACACTACTCATCTCTCCCGGTTCACCCAACCTCTAGTCCGATCCAACCCACCAGTCCAGCCGACAGCCGACCCAGTTCATACTACTTTATCTTCTGGAATACATAATACATACGGTCAAAAACGATCAATAATGTTATCTTCCGTGAGAATTCCCGCTTACGTCTTGAAGCTTTTTTTGGCTCTCTTAGCCGTGTCGTCTTACAAGACACTTCCGTTTGCTTATATGATTCGGTTCTACTACCAAGTGTATAGACACATCTTCTCCAAGAAAGGCTACTACTTGAAAAATAAAAGTAATTCATATGGAATTGGTAAAGAGAAACTAGACTTATTCAAACAAATCGTTTATCGGTCATATACGTCGCCGTTGGAGATTGATATGTACTTTCACAAGTCCAACTCCACGTATTTCGCTGATTTGGACATTGCAAGAACGAAAACTGTATCTATAATATTCCAGAAGCTTTTTATGAAATATTGGAATAATGAATCTGGGGAATTCCCAACAAATTCGCTTCTGAACTGTCCATATATTCCTGTTGGAACAGTGCAATGTGCGTTCAAAAGGGAATTCAAGGTTTTTGAAAAGTTTGAAATTGTATCTTCGGTGTTTGCATGGGACCAAAAATGGCTATACGTGATTCTGAAGTTTGTTCTGCCAAACGGTACGTTGAAAGCTTTAGCTGTGACAAAGTATGTCTTTAAGAAGAAAGGTCGTATCACCATGAAGCCAGTTGATTTCATTGCTGAATGTGGATTGCTTAATGATGAAGTCGAAAGGGTCAATGCTGAAAACTATAAACATGTTAGCTACCTTGAAACTAGCGAGGGTTTAGAGGCTTGGGCGGCTGCTATGGATTCAAAAGCCTTGTCTTAAGCAAAGTGATTGTCTTGTCTGAAGCAAAGTGATTGTTTAAAACCTTGTATTAAGCAAAGTAATTGTTTGAATCCTTGTCTTGAACATGATGATTCTTTTCTTACCTTAGATTACACCTTTGATGTAAATTTCTATACAATTAGTATGTATTTAATATGCTGCCAAACCTTGTAGGGTGCCAAACTTTGACCCTCTCAACATACTTGATACAATCGGATCTAAGCCAATTGAAATCCTTCGTATCCTTCTGTAATTGCAAGCAATAATGATCCACGAAGCGTTTCGTAAGACTCATAAACAGGAAGGTCAATCTGGTTGAAACAGGTGTGTGACGAAGGCAACCGGTCAGTACTACCGTAATCACGATGGATATTGAACTTGCTGACATTGTTCGCACCCCGCAAATCCTTAAATCCGTTAAGAGGAACCTTGGAGGTACCTGTAGCAAATTGAAGCAACTTAGCCCGCTCTTCATTGTCAAAAGAACGAACTGCACGCCAAAACCACACAATTTGATCGGAAGAGGCAGAGTAGTTCTGATACACTGTATTGTTTTGCCAGTCTTGAACATCGATATCTGGCAATCCACTGATCAAAAGCTCCAACTCTTGCTCATCAAATATGGCAACTAGATCCTTTGGAATGATCTCGTGAAATCCGGCAATGAAATTTTGCATTTGCTCTTGCACAGACGTCTCGAGGCGGAACGCCACCACTTGCTTGACGTAATCCTGTTTGTTTTCTTCGGTCACATCAATATTTCTTCCATTAGGAATCAAGTCAATGATCTTGTGCTCCCCATAGTCATCTGATTCCACAGAGAAATCTTCAGTAATGATGTCTGTAATATCGTTTTCGAGCATCCACATTAATGACTTGAAATAATCCAAATCTAGGGTCTCCATATCTTTAAGGGACACTGGTCTATCGAGAATGTTCTTGTACACAGCTCGAGTAAAGTGACAGTCCAAAAGACACCCATCATAAATGGATTTTCCGATAATACGACCAATGAACTTAAAAAATGAGAGATGCTCTGGGTTGACATGAGAAGTTCTGTTCGGATGGTATGTGTTTTCGTCACTAGCAACGGGTGTGAATAAGGCATAGTCCGGGTTAAACATTTGCCGGGATAACACTTGGTACCATTCACGAGTGACACCTCCCGCATCAACTCCGAGCTCACCCTTGAAAGTAATTTCAAGTTGCGCCTTCTTGAATTCGTCAGATGATTTAAAGAATAGAGAACGGTACGAGTCAAGGAAAACTTGTTCCCTACGAACCGTGAATGACATCTTTTGAGGCTCGAGCGTTGCATCATGAAGTTGGCGGTCGAAGTAGTTCCGCTTATTGTCAAATTCCAAGACTCTAGGATTTCTCACCAACATACTGAATGGTCCACTCATCAAGTTTGGATTGGAACGAACCATCAGATTCAATATCTTTTTATGCTCTTCGGTGAAAGAAAAGAACAATCTTTCTATCGGCTCATTGGTAAAGTCGACCTTTTTGTTTTGATACTTCATCATCTCCTTGATTTGAATGTCCTTCACTTTACTGTGTTTGCAGACCACCATAAGCGATTCAATGAGAGGCAAAATGGCAGTAGCATTGTTGGACACCCCAGGGTTGGCTTCAAATAAACTCAAACATTCACTCAAAGCTTCCCACAATGGACCCAACTTCAAATGCTTATACAAGTCAGTCAAATTGAGACTCTCGTCGGTCTTTTCCAGTTTGAGCTTATCCCGTTGCCTCGTGCTATACATGTAGTCGAGAGCCGTCAAAACACGGAGGAGTTTAGCTTGGTTGGAACTCAGTGCGGTGAACTCAGAAGTCAGCTTGTTGTTGAGTGCATCGTCACTAGGATTATGAATGAGTTCATCTGTAACGAGTTTTAACTCCTGAATAACAAGATTTCCCAAAGCACTGGCGTTCTCTGATAGCTCATCTGACAAGACTTGTTGAGAGTCGCTTATCAATGAAAGGTGCTGAATGGAACTCATTGTTCGTTTGAAAGTAGAACTTAAGCACTCTCCAGAAGATAATATTCTTGTAATGAGACGAAGGTTCTTCACGGGAATGAACTTTGTGTAGAACAGGGCAGGAACTTGGCGATCCTCCTTATCTTGCAAAACCAATAAAGGAATTGTTGCATAGTGAACAACACTTGCTAGCAAGTCAACGAAAAAGTATTCCTCGCTTAAAATTGGATTCTCCAATAATTTCAAAATAAGATTTATAGGGAATTTATCTTCTTGAATCGAGTTTCTTGCCCTCAGCTTCTTAGTAAAATTCTTGGAGAAAAAGCTATTGTCATGCTCTGTTAGCATGAAAACACGCAAAGGTGGCAAATTCTCGAGCAAATTGAGGACAGCTTCCAAAACCTGTATTCCAATACAGATTGGATTTGCGCCCATTGGAAGAGCCTGAGTGTTTTCCTTGAGGGTATCCTTGCTGCAGCCCTTACATCTGACAACAATCAGTTGATAAGCCCGTTCAAGGCTACGCTGGCTTTGAAGACCCTCAGATAAAATAGCCACGAGCATATTAACAGCCTCAGATCGAGTCTGCTTATTGTGACAAATTGAAACAAGTCCTCGGTAAATTCCTTCTCTTTGATTAATTGGGACTGGAACGAACAAAAGTCTGATGACTGACGCAACACCCGCACGGTCCAAAATAGGAGAATTGAAATATTTCTTCTTTTGAGGCTTGAGTTTTGGAACATTCAGCGGCGAAGCATCATCGGGCCAGTCTGACGCATTCAGAATCGAGTCATCAGAATCTGATTCATCTCTCTCTCGATCAAGGAACCCAAACAGTCTTTCAGACAAGCGAGCCATACGTTCTTGATTGAGAATGTCTTCTCGAATGCTAGCAGGAAGTGCATCCAAAAAGTCTGGGTCAATTTCCCGCACGCCATTGTGATTAGCGCTAGCTCTTCTTTCCCTTACATGCTGGGTAAATACCTCTTCCCGCATATCTTCCGGAAGAGCTTCGAAGAACTCGGGATCAATATCCGTGCCACCAATATCAACTTCACGATCGCCAATCAGAACGAAAATAGGTACATGCTCGGACACCTCGTCATCCTCTTCGATAGGGGAGCCTTCAATTGCGTTATCGGACTCAGCATTCTCAGCATCTATTTGCATCAGCCGTTCACGTTCAGCTTGCATCAGATTCCGCTTCTCTTCAATGCGCTTCTTTCTTTCTTCCTTGAGCTGCTCCTTCTTCTCATTTTTTTCTTTCAGCAATCGGATGCTATCCTCTTTAATGTTTTCCAAAATGAGTTGTTTCGCGGTGCTAAGAAGCTTACTAGATGTCGACCTATGGAACCACGAGAAGGCGCTTTCCCATCTTTCAGATGTTGACCGGAGATGCATGTTTGAGTTTGAATCGTCCTGGAAAGAAAATGGCGCGTTATCCAAAAGAGAACGAAGATTCCGTATACGAATGAGAGGGTTTCCCTGTTCGCCAAAATCTCTAACATGGTGATCATTCTCTGCATCTCTGTTGAAAACTACACCTAAACCATCGTCTTGTTGTTGACTTTGAAGAGCTTCCATCAATGAATTCATTAATGCTTGAGCTCTCAATCCAACTGCAGATCGACGTGGGTCAGTGTCAGCGTCCCCAAATGGGACTTCACCATCTTCATCTGAATACACATCCATTTCGTTTGTCGAATGAGGATAGCCTAAGACTTGGGAGCTATGGGATTCACCAAAAGCAGATATCCAACTATCCCAATCAACATCCTCCTCGTTCATTTCTTCGTCTTCGCCATTATCATTGGCGTCGCCATCTTCATCTTCATCGCTCATGAAGTCCCCTACTTCGTATTCAAACTCGCCTTCATCAGTAGATTCATCGAAGCCATCACTGGAATTCTCGTCCAGTTCAGACCCACTTTCAGACAGAATGTCCAAAGCATCAATGATGTCAATTTCATTTTCACTGTCATCACTGTCCAAGCCCGCAAAATCCTCTTGCTCTTGGCCGTCGAATTCCTGCTCTTCATCACTACTGGCCATGTCGAAATTAGCACTATTCTCAGAGTCATCATCATCCTCAGAGATCTCAGAAGTTGAGATGGCGTTGAAAGAATCGACATCATCATAAAACTCTTCATGTTCATCACTTTCAAGGTCAATATCATAGAGGCCAAGAGTAGAATTGCGGAACAAGTCCGGTGTATCATCTTTTTCCTCCACGTCTCCGATATCCTCGTCGTCTTTTTCACCTGAGGCTTCAAACTCTTCCACATTGGATAGTTTTATACGTGCTATAGTTGAAAGAACACGGAGACCAGCACCAGAAACCTTCTTAATTTGAGGATAGTTAAGGTCCAAATGTGCAAGTACATGTGAAATCTGCGCTGTTACCTGGGCATCAAAGAAAGCAGAAGCAACATACATATCATCTCTGCGATCTGAGTTATCATTGAAATGTACCATAAAGACCTCGTTCTGCTTGGTAGAGAGAAGGGTGGTGCATAGGCTGAAAATGCCAAGTATTTTTTCATAAGAGTTTTGTGTTGATTTTTCGGACGAGACAGATTCACGTAACGTTTTTGCAATTATTTCTGCAGTTAGTTTTCGAACAATCGCCAAATCAGGATGCTCTTGCAATTCCATTTCCTTTGTTTTATTGAGTTCAGGGGTGGAAGATAGAGCAAACAAACACAATTTTGCCAACGTAGAGACTGTGGATTTTCTTTGTAAGACAGTTCCAGAAACTGGACTCGAATCCAACTGGGAAGAGGACGAAATTAGTTGATGAATAAAGAAATTCAAGCTTTTGGAGCGTGGTTTGTTACCACCTTCGCCCCCGTTACCTTTCTTGGAATAGGTAATGAATTCAAGCTTAGCCTCCATATATGAGCCAAGAAGCTCACAAAATGATTGGAGAAGGAAGCAGATCTTGCGAAAATTCTTGTTTCTTGCAAGATTTGCATACTGTTTAGACTTTGAGTCTGGTACGTTCTCTTCAGTGGTTTTATCTTTAGAATCGGGATCACTCCACCAATCTTCCCTGCTTACTAACGTAAGCTGAGAAAAGAGGCTGCTAATGATTCCCACTCTATAACTAATGTTAACAGGTCCATTAGCCGATGAGATTTTTTGTTTGTCGTCCAAACCAACCTCGTTCGAACCCAAGAGATAAACCTTTGAGGACGAATGAAATGAATGACAATTATCCAAGCGGAGCATCCGTGATGCTACACTTACAAACAAACTTGGATCTCGACCAACAATGAATGCCGACTCATCAAGAATTGATTTCAAATCCAAAGTTGACGAACCTTTGTTACGAAACAACTGCCGGAGGCTAGCCTCCATCATATTTTCGACATACAGACTGTTTTCATAACCAATACGAAGGAATTGGATTATAGAATCTTGAAGAGGTTTAAGCTGAGCCACAGTACACAGTTCAAAATAAGTTCCAAGCGACGAAAATACTTTTTCGATGAACAGAGATTGAAGAATTTTTTGCTTTCGCTCGTCGTCCTTCGAAAAAATGTATAAAAGCCAACAAAGGCTAGATACTGTATCAGCATTGAATCTGGGGGGCAAAGCAAAAACTGAACTCAAAAGTTTATCTTGCAATTTACTCAGCTTCCTTTGCTCCGGGAAAATGGGCTCGCTGTTAGTAAAGACACAAGGTGGTGTTTTTGACACTATAGGCGTAATGAGCTCAAGTCCAGCAGCATAGAAGGTTGTATCTGCTAGCTCCTGAGTGGCTGAAATCTCTGAGAGAAAGTATTGCACAAACTTATCAAAGCATTCCTGCTTGATTGCCGCCCCTTCTGATTGATTGATCATAGACACCAGAAATAGAAGACGATGTAGAAGGCGCACCATATTTCCATTTTCTTCAACGTTGTTTAAGAGAGAAGTTCCGTGCTTCGAAGAGATTTGAGTAATAAGAGTCTCCATGACTCTTTCTTCCAAATGAAGAAAGCCCACCGCCTGTTTGAAAGGATTTTCCAAAAGTTTCAGTTGAGCTGCAATTTTCACAAAGGCGTTATCCAAAATAGGAATGTCTTCAATTTCGCGAAGCTTTTTGATTTCATCTCCTATGTTGGAGAATACCGGCTTATATTCAAACTCGGATGACAAATCATAAGCCATCACTCGATCAATCATTGTTTTGTCACTCAGTTTTAGCTCAACTTCGAAAAGAGTGCCGACCTCCTTCAAAACTTTTTCACCTTCCTCAAGTGTCAACCCCAATTTTGTCTGTAAAAAATTCATCTCCTTCGCTGACATACCCATGGTGTCTGCACTAATAGAATACAAATCATCCGTCGGAGTAGATGACCATGCGAGTTGTATCACATCCAAGATAGCTCGCGGAATTTTCACCGGTAATACCGAGAAAGCGTCATAAGTCTGAAACTGATACATTGATGATTGGCTCCCAATAGTCCTGGCCAAAAACTTATGGATAACATGGGACAATACAGTTTCAATGGTTAACTTCAACAGTACTTCGGAGTTGCAATAGTCCTTATTGAACAAAACTTTTAGGGTGGGTAAATGGCCTATGTCTTCCTCGGAGATCAGTTTTCCAAAGAACAACAAAGCATCTTTTAAGAATTCCGCCTTCATCGCTAGTAAAGACTCGGAATTTGAAATTTCTTCTTTTAACTCTGCGGTACCAACAGTCCTAAACTCCAGGATTAGATCAACTGCATAGTCAACCAATTCTTGATACACCGGTTGTGATTTCGCCATTACTAGAAGCGCTGGAATGTTGAGAGAATCGTCATTTTCAGATCTTCCAGAACAAGCACGAATAAAAGCTCTAAAGACACTTCGCTTGTAAAGGAACTTGATTGGCTCTGGCGATTGATTGTTGTTCAAAAGCATAAGTTTCATTTCCAGGAATCCATCGTAGAGAAGTGAAATCATGAGCAATCTGTGCTTGTAGCCTAACCCATCGCATTTTTTCTGAAGTGAAAGTTTTGAAACGCACAATACAATGCGAACTAATGCTGTACCAACAGAGTTTAGAAGTGACCTATACTGGAGGGTGTTTTTGAACTTGGCGCTGGTGAAATTCTCGATAGAAGAGGAACCTTCTTGTGAGTTTGAGAGTTCTAAGGGATCAAAGCGCAGTAGAAGCAAAGATGTCTCCAACAAAACCTTCTTAGGAGTAGCATAAAGAAGTTTTGTCTGTCCATCAATACACTTGGTGAGTAAATGATACAATTTACTCAAAAGATCTGGGTGTTCTTCAAACTGGGTTAGGATAGTTTCAATGTGCTCGGTAGTACCGTCAAACGAATCGAAAAAGGTACTAGATAATAGAGTGAGGTAATTGTTCAACTCTATAAAGTGGTGAAGGAAGGAGTTAGCGGACTCTGGATCTTCTGAAAGAGTTGCCAAGTGAAATTCGTCAATAGGGGATTCCAGGAACTCAACAATTGGTTCTGAAAGAACCTTGCAAAAAGATTTCTCCAAAAGTGGTGCAAAAGCATAACTTTTGTCTGAATTTGTACCAGAAATTGTGATCTTTTTCAAAGCTTGGAATGAGTTAGAATTGACAAAATCGAAAGAACTACCAAGCACAAGCATTGGCTCCCACGTAGAAAAGAGAATGGTTTCGGAGAAATCGATAGACCAGTTTGCACGATCCTTCAATAAGCAACCGCAGAAAACTAGAAAGTTGTCTACCAATACTGAACCCTTCAGGGCTGCCCAGAAATCAATACACTCAGAGTTGTCTTCAGTAAGATCAGACTCTTCAGTAGAGCAGGTGTAGTAGTTCTTGGAGCTTTCAGATGTATAGAATTTCAACGAAGGGAGTTCGGGACGGGCCAAGTTGGGTAAAACAACAGCTAAGTCTCTGATTTCTTCAACGATTACTTTTTGATAAGCAGGGAAGTGCCTAGCAAGTTCTTCAAAAGATGTGGCAAGGGACTGTGAGACCTCTTCATTCAACATAACTCTTGCACTGTCAAACTGCAAAAATGTCTGGAAAAAGGTATGGATCAACTTGTGCTCAAGCACTTTCTTGAGACCTTCGTTGTTCAAAGAGATAGCACCGAGGATTTCGACAAGTATACCAGGACAGGCAAAAGTGGGGCCAAAGAAGGTTGCATACTTTGTAATGAGGGTGTCGATGACGTTATTCTCGTTGAAGACAGAAAACGCAGTTGGTTCATTATGAAGTGTTCTATAAAGAACATTCAAAACAGAGGAGACCACAAATTCTCCAACAATTTTTGCATTTGCGAGGATTAGATTGAAGGTCTTAAGAATGGAAGAGTCTAATAAGTTCTGAAGACGATCTCCTAGATCAGATTCAACTAGAGCGAAGAAAATATTGAATACATTTCCAAGAAACTCCAACTGTGTTAACAAATCTTTTGAAGGTTTGTTATGTTCTTCGGGAGGACCATTTTGCAAATTCGGGTTGCTAATGAGGGCGTCAGTTTCAGTTGCTGCCACTTCAATAATGGAGTTAAATCCGTTGACTTCAGCAAAAAGTGCAACATTTTCGGCGGACGAATCCAAGAAGTTGGTCAAGATATTAGCAACGATACCACTGAGTTTCCTTTTTTCAGTTTTGATAGTCAAGAATTCGGTCAAATCTTGCAAAAGGCCAACAGCGGCAAAACGTAAAGTGATGACTTTAGTATCGATCAAGTTTTCTATCATTTCGAAAAAAGAGTAGAATCCCATCTCATTCAAGTTGTTCGAATCTTCACGAACTTGTTTGCTAATGTGTTTCAATAACAGGTACAAATGACCATGACGCACATTACCTCCCATGAGTCTGACTATTTCAGTTCCCCAAACCCGCTTGAGGGAGATAACCTCGAGACATTTTGTAGCCGTATTGAAAATATCTCTAGAAATATGGGCGTTTAACGGAGATGTCAAGTCAACCATAAAACCAAATGTATATGCTTCAATCTCAAAGAGATTGGTAGATGTAAAATCGGTGTTGCAGAAGCCACAGACGGCCAGAAAAGCCATACACTTTAGCCTCAATAACTTAGCCCGCAACTCCAAGCAATTAGGCAGTTTACTATTGAATGCCTTGGCATTTAAACACGCCAAAAGAAATGGTAAATGGAATTGCTCCGGAATGTCATGAGAAGACGCTGTATCGTATAATTGTTGGATAGTGAGGTTTCGAACTTTATCTTCGGGGATGAAGATAGTTGATACTCCACCGAGGGTTCTTTCTTGCTTTTTCTTATCTTTGTTCTTCTTTCCAGGTTTCTTGAGGGATCCGGCAGTGAAATATTGGAAGTTTAGCGACTTCCATTTGGAAGGGTACTTCTTGGAGATATCTAAAGAGTCAGACAAACTATAATGCTCATACTTGTGACGTTCACCGGCTGCGACTGAGCTCAGAGAGGTAGCAGGATCGGATGATGCCGAGGAAGAGTTCAGACTCAAAGCTTTCAGAATGAAACTTGTTGGCATTGGTGGTGGGTAGCATTTGGCGATTTCGAGGAGTTCGAGTTTAACCGACTTCGGAGGCGGGCTTTTTTTCGACAGGCTAGTACTCAAGTACTTGTGGCACAATTGTAAAGCTACTTCCATCGCGTGGAGGAGAACTTCCACATCACCACATACACATAGCTGATATATACGTTCTTGACTCGAGTAGAGACTTCTTGTTCTACACTCACGCAAAAGCATGGTGGTAAATTTCAAGCATGCAACAAGCAAAGCGGAATCCTCCTGGGCCATTACCAATGGTTTAGGGTTTTCTTTATCCAAGCCATAAGCAGCGATTTTCTCCTCGAAGATGGTATCAAACACATTGAGTACCTTTGTCCAATGAAGAAGATCTCCAGGAGGGCGGTACCAGGCCAAATTTTCGTTTAGAATGGCGGTCAATTGATCTTTGGGAGCATTGCAAATTTCATCAACAAGCGGCATGATAGGTTTCATTTCTTCTGCTAGTTTGGAGCACATTTTGGTGCTCATAGTGCAAAAGGGGGCACGTAGCTAGATATGAGGAGGTTTTATGGGAAATTGGGGGGTTCAATGGAAAATTGATATAGCGGTGGCAAAATTTGAGGGGTTTACAGAGAAATGATTGGTTCAATAGTGTTTGGAGAAACAATCTGGTGAGTGAATAAGTTAGTGGCATATACAGAACAGAAGACCTTGATCTACAAGGAAGAACAGAAGACACTGATCTACAAGAAACAAGAACAGAAGAAAGGAAATTATATGGAACATAAGTGAAATGGACGGATTTTTTTTCTTTTGAACTTTATGTTTATTGCATTCTCTGCAGATCTTTTGTGTTTATGTGCTTTCAGGGCATCTTAGTGTGGTAAGGCGAAGAACACAAACACCATTAGTAGACAATTATGAAAGAACAAAGGGAAAATTTTACGGAAAATGTTGATTGTAAATGAATGAAAATCCCAAAAATTTCTTAAAACAAACTTCTTCTTTTTTGCCTTGTTCTACTGTTCTTCCTAACCCCATACAACACCTCTTGCACCCATGAACACCTCTTCACACCCTTGAAACTCTACTCATCACATCAGAAATCACCAAAACATACCAGAATTCACCTAAACATACCAGAATTCACCTAAACATACCAGAATTCACCATAAATAAACAATAACAATAACTTATTGAACGGAAATCGGTGATATTCCTGCAGTTAGTGACATACTCTAAGAAACCACATTACTCCCCTAGTTTCTTATTTCTCCTTTAGTTCTTAGTTCATCCATGTCTACCGTCAAAAGTAAGAAGTCTATGCTCCCGCCTATCCACTTGATATTCAAATACTTACAAGAACAATGCCTTGTTACAGTATGGTTGTATCAACAAACACAACTGCGTATACAAGGGCGTATACAAGGATTTGATGAGTTCATGAACATTGTCATTGATGAAGCCACAGAGATTTCCACAGTTGATGGGTCTAGGGAGCTTTTGGGTCGTATTTTGTTGAAAGGTGATAGTATCACACTTATTTCCAGTTTAGAGGCCTAGATGGGTAGAGAAGGGTCTCTATGTTATGATAGAGAAATACTTGGTTGTGATTCATGGCGGTTATTGTCGTGCTAGACTCTGGATTGAATGTCTCAGGGAACACCATAAGCCCCCATGGTATATTCAACCCATTGTGTTCATCAGATGTCTCACAAGTCTGCCTCTTGTAACGGTATGCGAGGAAAAACTGAAAGTGAATCTTTTATAATAGCATGCCAAGAGAATCATGTGCTTCACAAAGTTCAGCATTTCACGATTATTCAATTGGTGCTGCCACACTTGTGCTTAACATGCTGGAACTAATATGGAATCCTTAGCGGATATCTCTAGATGATTGAAAGTACATATCAAAAGCATTCCGAAAGGAAAATTTACCATACTAATGATAAAACGTCTGTTGCAGAAAAGAATGATTAATCGTCTGTATTGCAGAAAAGGAAGCTCCATTGCAAACCTCTAAGATCTAAACACTTCTTTATTATCCCTAAAGGAACCATCAACCCTTCCAATAATCATTATCTACAAGTGTCATCGTTTAATTTGACGGGTTCGACAAAAGTCACGCACTTTTTCTTTTTGGGAGATTCAAGTAATCCTTGTCCGTTTCTAACCCGTAGACGACGTTCACGGTCTTCACGCAGAACCTTTGATTTATAAGTTTCGATTTGTTCTTTTCGTAGAAGTTGGTTTTCATCTTTTCTTTGGCCTGATTTCTTTTTGATCTTGATATCTTGTTGTGTTTCATCTGGATCAGTATAAGCTAGGGAAGTTCCTGAATCGATAAGAGAAGTTCCGGGGCCAATTAAAGAGGTCCCGGGGTCGAAAAAAGAAGTCCCGTGGTCAATAAAAGAAGTTCCTGAATCAACTCCATTAAAAATTCCATTACAAGTTCCATTACCGATTCCAGCTTCACCAGCTTCAGTTTCCAAAGTCACATCCTCTTCAATGGGGCTCTTTTCGTCAGAGCCATCAAAGGAATCACCCACTGATTTCTTCACCATTACAGAATTCCCACATCTAAATGATACCGTTCGCCCTTTGCAACGTAGCTTATGCAGCCTAGGAATGAATGATGAATTGGTCTGGGATGTGGAATTAATGTGTAGGAGGAAGAACAGAGTGTTTTTGGACAAACTTGGAAGACTATATGATATTTGGTAATGAAAATTAATCGTCTTGAATAAAATTAAAATATTTCAAGTTAAAGAATTTCTTTATGTCTCTGTTTTTCTCTTCTGTCTCTGTCTGTCTGTCTGTCTCTGTCGTCTCTATTCATACATCTGAGTATCGTTGAGATCTTTTCTGCATATGCATATGTTTTAAGTTTATTTTAATCCAAGTTGACTTTTTATGCTTCTCAAATTATTTAATATTTACCTTTCTTTATCTGCTTCTTCGAAAATCTCTCCATCTTCTCTACCCTCTATCCTCTATCCTCTTTATCTACATCTCCAAATTCATAGCCGAGCCAAAATGTTAAATAAAACAAATTTCTAAGTTATTTTGCAATATCTTTTCAAAAGACAATCGTTTTCCAACTTCGGTTGCTTAAACAGAACAAACACATCGAACAACCTCTTTTCCCTTTCCTTACATAAAATAGACTTTTGCATCGGCATTTTTCGGAACTTTTAAGTCTAATCCATCTTATATTGAGTCTGAAAGTTCACCGAATCAGAGACGGCTACAGACCTACTATTGAAACGGAGCTAGTATTATCGGAGCTTCTGACCAAGACAGAGTCTTTCATTATTGAATCAGAATCTACACCATTAAGTCAGATCTACACCATTAAGTCAGATCTACACCATTAAGTCAAATCCACACATTTGAAACTTACATAATTCTATCCTTTTATTGAATGGTACATTTCTAATTACGGAAACATCACATCAAAACTGGAACTCCCGAAGCTTTCACAGAAACTTTCAAATAACCTTCAAACTATTTTCCAATAAGCTCCTCGATAATATTCAAATTTTTCAATTCTTCTTCCTTGCATGCTGTGTTTAGCTTCCTTTAAGCAAGTTAAGGGCTGCTTTTCATAAAGTAATAAGACTATCTTAGTGAATAAGTTGCAAAGCCAACACTTTCAAAAATCTATCAATAACAATTTATTTCCCGAATTGAACCGAAACACGAAATTTTTATGTACAACTAAACACTGCTGTCTAATGAAAAGTTATCCGTAGTTTTGTAGCCCCCATTGATCACACCTTAACAATGGGAGAAAGACTATGGTTCCCCTTTATCTATTCAAACTCGGTCTCAACATTAACTACAAGAAATATCATATTTGCCAAGGAACACAGCTGACAGTCTCTTTATATGTTCAGTCCAGAACCTAGCTTCACAGTTGCATTGAGTAAGATAACACTCCACGCACTTCTGGATTCTTAAAGCCAAAAGTATTCTGAAAGTAGTCAATGCTACAGCTATAAGAGCTCCAGGATAATATCTAGGGTAAATTTTATCCGGGTTGTCCCACTCAGTCAACCTTTCCTGGAAACTTGGGTTTGACCAATAATGAAAGTTAATGATTAACAGAGCAGGTATGAAAAATAAAGAGTGGATTTGCTTGAGCTAAAATAGTCCCTAAACAGTCGCCTCTACATAAACTTTCACTAACACCAGATACTTCGATTAAGACCAAAAGCTTTCCATAGCATCAGGAACATTCCTAAAACACCAAAGAAAAGCAATTTCAAATAAACAATAATACACACTTCATTAATACATCCCAAATTATCTCCCTCAAAAAAATTCATCACAATACTATGTTTTACCAACACTCCCAATATGCCTCTTCTCTTTTGTCCTCTACATTGCCAGTCCTGATCCTATCCTTACTACTACCCACCTTAGCCTTAGTGTCTTCATATTGCTAGCTTTTTCTGTCCTTGCACAATAATTTCTGGATTTTTTTACTCAAATTGATCTCTTATTGATAAATACTTTCTGATCCGATGCAGAAGTCAAGAAATGGTTCGGAATATCACCAAAAACGTCCAAATAGCACTAGTCGACCGCTGTTTCCAGACAGACACACGTCTGTTCGACCCGACCCGATCCCATATACATCAGAAGAACAAGACCGGATCCAAAATCAACTCAACAAGGTTCTAGGGCCCGAGTATGTGAGTTTCAGGCCCGGAGGCGGTGGACAAAACGTCTCATATATCGAAGGATGGAAGGCACTTAACCTTGCCAACGAGATCTTTGGCTTCAATGGCTGGAGCTCGGAACTTATAAATGTCCAAGTGGACTTTTTGGACACCCATAGTTCGGGACGCGTTTCTCTTGGTCTCTCTGTTGTTGTTCGTATTACTATAAGAGATGGAACTTTCCATGAAGACTTTGGCTATGGATTTCTAGAAAATGCCAAAAACAAGGCCGTTGCTTTTGAAAAATGTAAAAAGGAAGCCTACACTGATGCCTTGAAACGGTGTCTCCGCTGTTTCGGCAACGTTCTCGGTAACTGTCTTTATGATAAGAGTATCGTGGCCAAGATGCAAAAGGTAAAGCTTCCCCCTCCCGAATTGTCCTCTGATGATTTCCATAGGGATCCTCTCTTGGCCAAACGGGATTTGGCTCGTCAAAAGATCCTCCGAGAAAGAACCATTGTCTCCATCCCGGCAGACCAACAACCATCTACATCTTTCCAAAAACAACTTGATCCACCGGAACCAGCTCTCACAACGTCGGGTTCAAAATCAGAACCTCTTAGTGAATCCAAATCTACTGAAAGAGATAATGAAATAAGCGGTTGCACTGCTACATCTGCTACAACGGCTCTTACGTCAGCTTCGGTCAGAACCGCAGGAATGGGTCCCTTGCCTGTCGTTAAGTCATTCCAAGCAGCACAAAGAGCACCACCAGGCAATGCTGCTGCTCGTTCTTTGACTCCACTGGAGTTGAGACATTACGATCTTGATGATTTTGATGATCTGTTTGAGTTTAGTGATGATTTACCTGCTGAAAATGATGATATCGACGGGGGTGATGTCGATATGAAAGACGCTAGTGATAATTTGGAGCCTCGGGTTGATGCTTCGACCGATCAAGAACGCGTCACTTTAAAGGAAGAACCCCCAATGCCAGCTCAAGTGTTTTTCACTAGTTCTAAAAAGGCACTAGATGTCCAGAAGACTCCCAGTGGGGGCAACGTCCCAGTTTATGACCACAAATTTGTTGCTGAAGGCATTAAGCGAACTGTTGACCCAAATAAATCTGCCAAAATACGCCGTGCTGACCTTCCTTCTCCATACACGGCTAGTCAGATCAATTCCACTCGGGGTCCATCTGCAAGCCCCACAACAAGCATTGGTAAACGGCAACTCGGTCTACCTCAATCTCAGATGCTCCAAACAAAAAGGTTACATAAGGAATCTGCTCAATTGGGGAAAGAGAATGCTGATAGGTAGATCTAGAGACCCAAAGTTACTGGATATGTTACAGGAGATGTGCTGGAGAAAACATTTCATTCTTTTGGAATGCAAATAGAAGGAATTTGGACCTTACAACATTCACCCATGCAAATGACAATGCAAATTTATAGCCAGTTTCAATCTGCTTGCATTATCAACTCTAAGTCCAGGAGTGCATACACATGGAAGTGCATCCCCTGGAATCAGTTGATACCAGCTGAGATCAACTTAGATCAACTACATCTTTTTTCTTGCGAACAGTATCTTGGGTAATGATCCGAAGTAGTTGTTCGTTCTTGCCTCTACTACAGAAAATTGGCCCATTTAACGAATACCCGATTGAGTACAATGCCATTGAAGCTATTCAAGCTCTAGAGAATTCTCGAATCCTATTGATAGGCGCAGGCGGACTAGGATGTGAAATACTAAAGAACTTGGCACTTACGGGCTTCAAAAACATCGATATTATTGATATGGATACTGTGGACGTCTCTAATTTGAACCGACAATTCTTGTTTAGAGAGTCTGATATAGGACGCTCCAAGGCTGAGACAGCAGCAGGGTTCCTACTAAAGAAAATCCCGGATTCAGGTTTGAAAATCACGCCACATTTTTGCCCAGTTCAAGATAAAGATGCCGATTTTTATCGCCAGTTCTCCGTGGTGATCTGTGGTCTAGACAATGTTGAGGCACGGAGGTGGATCAACGCTGTATTGGTGGGGATGGTGGGAGACCAATTAAGTGATTTGATACCTCTCATTGATGGAGGAACTGAAGGTCTTCGTGGACAATCAAGGGTTATACTTCCAACAATAACCTCATGCTTTGAGTGTACCCTTGATATGCTTTCGCCTAAGCTCACGTATCCGGTTTGCACCATTGCTAACACTCCTCGATTACCCGAGCACTGTATTGAATGGGCTAGTCAATTGGAGTGGCCTCGCCGCTTCAAAGACCGTTCTTTTGATGCCGACAACCCTGAGGATGTCGATGCTATGCATAGTCTAGCACTTGCCCGTGCTGAGAAGTTTGGCATTGCTAACGTCACTCGTAGCTTAACCCTTGGGGTGGTGAAAAACATCATCCCTGCTATTGCATCCACCAATGCCATAATAGCTGCATCCTGTTGCAATGAAGCCTTTAAACTTGTGACAAGTTGCAATCCTATATTGGACAACTACATGATGTACTCCGGGGATGAGTCTATCTTCACCTATACGTATGCACATTCCAAGAAACCAAACTGTCCTGTTTGTGGACTGGAAATAAGGAAAATCACAGCACAGCGGTGGTGGACGTTGCAAAACCTTTTGAACTTACTAATGACTAAGCATGAATTTCTATTAAAGCTGCCGTCGATATCTAACACTACCAAGGCCCTCTATATGGCTGCTCCTGAACACTTGAGAGTTCAAACAGAGATAAACCTCAATATCAAGCTAGTGGAACTAATCCAACCAAATGAGGAGATGATTGTCACAGACGCGAACCTACCTATATCAATGAGACTTGTAATTGATGCATTTGAAGGACCGAGAATCGAACCTCAGGATATAAGCTCTCTTTTGAAGACATAATGCCGTAAGCAGCGGAAATCTGCACAGGAGATAACTAGCGGCGAAAGAATTGACGACAGGAGGATTTAATGGAAAAAATTGACGACGGAAGGAATTAATGAAAAAGAATTTGCAGCAATGAAGTTTACTGCTTTTGAATATATCGTGCGGTAACAGTCCACTTTCCATAAGAAGGAATCAAAACTTCTTCATTTCGTTCAAGACAAGATCGTTGAAGGCTTCGATATTATCGAGATAAATATGGTGGCCCGAGTTTGGAATCTCGCACACAGTGCTCCTTTCTTTGTCTTGAGAAGCATCGTTGATGATTTCGGTGCATAGTTGACCACCTTTAACATCCATCCAATCCTCTTCTCCATAGCACCATAGCATTTTGCAATTTAACTTATGAATACCTCTATCAATAAGCGGATGGCGAGCGTCAGCTCCTGGGGCTAAAAGATAATTAAGCATGTACTCGCCAGATCCGGGGCTCTGAAAGATTGTATAAGCATACCTATGAAGCAAAACTTGTTCATTTTTTGGTAGGTGAGCAAATCTTCGAGATGACCACATACTGACAAGCTTTGAGCCCAATGGGCCAGCCTTACGGACAAGGGTGAAAGGAGAGATGTTCTGTTCCCACAACTTGGCGAAGTAGGAAGGAACATACACCTTTTTACGATGCTTGATGACAGCACCGGGAGAAACCATTAGCAACTTGCGGCAGAAATTGGGATCTTTATTGATACCGTATGTTGCCATCAAATATGCCCCCATTGAGTGGGCCATGACCAAAGTCTTATCGGCAAGGCCATCTAAGTTTTTAAGAGTTAGCCACTCATGGAATGAATCATGAAACCAAGATTCAACAGATTCTAGTGAGCTGGGAGTAAATGGAGGCCGTGAAGAGCATCCGTATCCCAAAAGATCTATATTATGGACTACCCAATTTTCCAATGACAGGATGGCATCGAAGTTCTTCAAGAAGAAACCAAGGCCACCACCATAACCATGAATCATGAACAAGTGATTGCATTCTCGATACAATTTGCCACTCGAGGGATCTTTTTCTGCCGCTAGAGCAGGTGGGTAAATCACAAACTCGTTTATGGTATGCCCATTCCGAAGCGCAGTTTGTACGACATCTCCTCGCTTTCCTAGCAGGTCAGGTTCGGGGAAAAATGGTAAGCTCAGAAGCAAATCGTGTTGAATTTGGAGGGGGTTATCCCGGTAAGAGTAATCATTGATCAGCTCACGAATTGAAAGAGGAAACTGTGACAGGAAGAGTTTATTAAGTGGGACAGACGTTGGGTGTGTTGCCCGTTTGTATCCATGAACACCATTAACAGAAGAAACTTTTGGGACTTTTTCTGTGTGTTTTCGGATATTTCCGGTGTCTTTTGTGGTTTTTCCGGTGTCTTTTGTGGCTTTTCCAGTGTCTTTTGTGACTTTTTCGGTTCCTGTTTTGATATTAATTGGCTCATCAGAAGTTATCCTGGTGAAAACCGTTGCAGAGGAAGAAAAGGACCGGAATCTGCAAAGAGGGGGGATCGCTGCAGTATATGAGAACATACTCATCATAGTAAAATCATGAAGGGCTGGTGTGAGCTGTTCAAGATTGTGGCCTAAGGTGGTCAATTTAGTGGAGTGAAAAATTACCTGTGGGTAGCGAGCCAGAAAGGAAGTGGAAGAGAAGAGAGGGAAAGAGAGAGTAAAAAATGAAAAATAGGAAGAGGGAAAGAAACTAAAGATTTCTGGTTAAGGTTCCTTTTTTCAATTAAGAGTCTCGTACTGAGAAATGCATCTCTTCTGTTTTACAGTTGGATGATAGTTACAGGACTTGTGGATTAAGAGACTCAAGAATTTAGAGGAAATATGTGAGCTGGTTTCAAAACGTATGGCAGTGGTTCTTATTCTTGATGAACTTGGATCCGGTTTTTTTGAAGTTGGAAGCCACCATTCCGAAGCATATAGATTTTTCCGATTTACCATGGAAGCATCTTAAGAGCCGGAGAATGTTAATACTGATTTAATGGAATGTTATATTTTATTACTTTTATTTTGTTTTATTTTTGTTGTTTTTGCTTTGTTTGTTGTTTTTGCTTTGTTTGTTGTTTTTGATCTGGTTTATGAGTTCTTCATCAATCGATGTCACCTTAATTCTATGTTAATAGGCAATAAGAGTATAATTTCGCTCTCAAGAAATCGGAAAAAATGAACTGCTTGTTATTTCAACTGAAGCAACTCCAAATGGAACAAACGCCGTTGTAGAATCAGCCACCCAAACAACTGGGGCAGTGAAACTATTAATTACACCTAATTATATCTAAAAGAATACGAAATAGCCATTTTTTAATTCAACTAACATACAACTTTTGTTATAAATTTGACAAGGAGATCATTATGTCTGACTGCAACATCGTACCCAAGTGCAAATATCATGCCAAAATGCTATGTTTTGAGATTCAATAATTGTAAGAATCAAAATATTTGAATCACATAAACTTGACATGAAACGTTCTACTCATTCATTGGTCCATGCGGTCAATTGAACTATCCTTGCATTTTATTGAAGGTTACTCTGTTCTCTGACCCCAGATCAATCTCCAAGTATTTCGCTCCGTGGGTCTAAGTTTTGTGATTCTTTTTTTTGGCCTCTGAATTTTTGACTGTCTTTTTCTCTAAATCTTCAACTATCTGGTCTAGATAATGGTTACGTGCTTTGACTTAGAATTGGTCAGATTCATGGCTAAAGGGCTTGGCAAGAGAATTTAGTTTCTCGGCAAGAGGAACTTGATCCGAAAAGGACCTAACTACGGGCCACTTGTTTGACTCCTTTCATTTGCAAATATCGTTGTGGCATTTCAACTATTGTTCCAACAACTTTGAAAACTGAGTTTGAATGACCAAGAATTGTAATTCGAAAGATGAAGGAAACTTTAGCAAGAAAAAGGCGAGCCACCCAATACCAACAAAAAGACATACATATCCTACTCAACTTGAGCATTCCCGACATTTGGTTTCACCGCTTTGCGTAGCGGTAAGCTCGTTGACTAATTATGCAGTCCTGTATATACTGCATACGCTGTGATTATCAAAAAGATCTACAGGCTGTGCAAGAGACGGGAAACACAAAAATTAAAAAGAAGAAAGTTACTTTTTGGAGTACTGTGTATATCCAAAAAGCTGTGATACCCCTGGTTAAGTTCATTTTTTCACTATTATCAAACCCTGTCTCTTTAAGCACCGTCATACCCTTTTGGGAATTCATAACGTTGGGAATTACCTGCAGCAGGGGAACAGCGTTTAACATATATGTATACCGTCCTGCATATACAATACCTATGGCCTGGGTTTACATGCTGAGCGGTACTTTGTTTCAACATCTGGGGTTATTTAAATTCGTTCAGATGTACCAATAAAAGGTATCTGCAGGACCTGCATTACAAATTGAGTTGAAATTTCTTGTATCCTGTACATAACCGCAATACTTCTCCCTTATTGGCCGGCGTCTACCCGCATGAAACTGTATTAGCCTTCGCCATTGGACCCAGAGCCTCCGAAGTCGGCACCTTTCCTACTGTGCGCCCTCTCAATGGTATATAAACAGGCCATGAGCCTTTTAAATTTCCCCTTTTGTTTTTTTTCTTCTCAGCCTGTTTCACACGTTTCTAGGGAGGGAACTCAAATATCCACAGGACCACAAGAATGAAATCGGTATCTGTATTGATATTCTCCTTCTTGGCAAGCCTCATCGCTGCTGAAACCCATACTTGGTATTTCAACTCTACTTGGGTTACTGCTAATCCCGACGGTCTATTGGAAAGACCAGTTATTGGGTTCAACAATTCCTGGCCATTGCCGACTTTAAGAGTGAAAACCGGTGATACTGTTAATTTATATTTGACCAATGCTCTCGAAACCGCCAACACCACATTGCACTTCCATGGGTTGTTCCAGAACGGCACCAACCAGATGGATGGGCCAGAGATGATCACTCAATGTCCTATTGCCCCTGGCGACACCATGTTGTACAATTTCACTGTTGCAGACCAAGTTGGTACTTTTTGGTACCACTCGCATACCGCTGGCCAGTATGGTGATGGTATGAGAGCTCTTTTCATCATTGAAGAGAAGAAGAAATCCGATTATCCTTTTGATTTCGACGAGGAAGTGACTTTGAGTGTTGGTGAATGGTATCATGAAACCGCCAATGTGTTAATCCCTAAGTTTTTGAACAGATTCAACCCTACTGGTGCTGAGCCTGTTCCTCAGAACTCTTTGTTTAACGATACAAGAAACGTTTCTTGGGTCGTGGAACCAAACAAGACTTACTTTATGCGTATTTGTAACGTTGGTGGTTTTGCTTCTCAATACTTGTTTATTGAGGACCATGAGTTCGAAGTTGTTGAGGTTGATGGTATTTACGTCACCCCAAACACTACCAGTGCTCTTTACGTCACCGTTGCACAACGTTATGGTGTTTTGATCCATACCAAGAACGACACTTCCAAGAACTTTGCTTTCATGAACTCTTTCGACGATACCATGTTCGATGTTATTCCTGATGACTTGATCTTAAACTCCACTAATGCTATGACCTACAACAAAAACGCTGCTCCTCCAACAGAGTACTTTGTTGATGATTATAACTTCTTGGACGATTTTTACTTGAAACCTTTGAACAACCAGACTCTTTTTGACGACGCTGACCACACCGTAACTGTTGATGTGGCCATGGACAACTTGGGCAATGGTGTTAACTATGCCTTCTTCAACAATATTACTTACACTGTTCCAAAGGTTCCTATCATTGGTTCCGTGTTGTCTTCTGGTGAAATGGCTACTAACGCTGAGATTTACGGTAATACTCACTCTATTGTGTTGCAAAAGGATGAAATTGTTGATCTTGTTCTTAACAACCACGACCCTGGTACCCATCCATTCCATTTGCATGGTCATGTTTTCCAACTTATTGCTAGAGGAGAAGCACTGGAAGATGATTTCATCAACTATGACCCTTCTAATGTTACTTTCCCTCAACACCCTATGATCAGAGACACTGTGTATGTCAGACCTCAATCATACATTGTTCTCAGATTCAAGGCTGATAACCCTGGTGTGTGGATGTTCCATTGTCACATTGAGTGGCACTTGGAGCAAGGTTTGGCACTTATCTTCATCGAAGCTCCATTAGAGATGCAACAAACTCCTTCTCAGCAACTTACTGAAGATTCTAAAAGGGTTTGTAACAACTCTGGTGTGAAGTACATTGGTAACGCGGCTGGAAACTCTGTTAACTTCATGGACTTGAGTGGTGGAAATGTGCAACAGCCTCCTTTGCCAGCTGGTTTCACTGCTCGTGGTATTGTTGCCTTGGTATTCTCGTGTATTGCTGGTGTTCTTGGTATGGTTGCCATTTCGTTCTACGGTATGGCTGATATCAAGGACATTGATGAGCGTGTCTTTAGAGAGATGGATGTTGACTTCAGTGAATCTGAGGAATCTGAAGAGATTCAACAAGAAGGTAGCTCAACCTCTTCCCCTGCCAAATAAGCAGTTTAATATTTGTTATTGATTAGAAGCCGGGAGACCTGGGCCCAGATAGACTATTGCCTATGATTCATTTCAAAAAGTGTGTGTGTGAATCACTGGCTTTTCTATTCTTGAGTGCTATTGAATACCAAGTCCAAGGTTTTTGACAATTTCAAGTACCCTTGATTTTGTGTGAACGGCTCGACCTTATGATTAACCCCTCCCCCTAAAGTTAATGATAGAACCCTGATTAATATTAGTTGTAGCATATTGTAAGAGGATATTAGATAAAATCAGTTTGGTTTGCCAGTGATTCATTAGTGATGGTTAAACAGTAATCATAGTGATTCATTGGTGAAGCAGTACTGACTCAAGTCCACCAAAGTTCTCAATGGTCCAGCAGTAATGCATTAGAATCAATCAAAATCAATCAAAATCAAAATCTAAAAACATTCTAATAAATAATTGAAGATTAATTCCTCAACATCAGTAGTGACAGGTGACCATAGCACACATCCCTCATGGAAAAGAAAGATACTTCAATCACAAGTACCTGAAAAGAAGATATAACCAAAACAATAAAACCAAAAAAATTCTCCTTTTGTTTTCCATTCTTATTTCCTAAACGGGATCAATTTCTAACATTAACCCCCTCCTCATTACTTTCAATACCTCTACCTCAACACCTCAACACAGAGCTTCCCCCAGATAGGCTTCTACAACTTCATGTTCGAATCCATCTACATCACTGACGCTAACCAAGCGCTAGCGTATGAGTACTTGGTCTTCCTGCATTCACCGACGTTTTCTGAAGTTGGAGGAATTCTTTGTGCCAAATTCAAGGTGCTCAGTGGCTCGCCAGACTCAATTCTCCATATCCCCCTAAACCAGGAATATTCGGTGTGTTGCTACAAATCCAGCACAGTTTTGATATATTTGTTGTGCCACAAGAATGAGAAATCGGACGCTAGAAATCCTTTGTTTCCAAATGTGTTCTTGGAAAAGCTTGTGGTTGCTGCTGAGGAGTACTTTGGCTCACCTTTGGCTCCAACAAAGGTTTCGGCCAACAGCGACACTTTGACATTGCTTATTAACGAAATGGTGGTCAATGGCGCTCCACATATCACAGAAGTAAACAATTTGAAAGACATTGTGCTGCTGAAGAGTCTATTGAATACAATTCTTCGGGCTGGCAACCAATTGGCATCTGCTGCTACAAATAAGACACTAGCATCACTTTCCACCGGACCGACAAGAAGTCTCGCAAATGAAGATAATGATATTCCATGGCGAAAATCAAACGTTAAGTACACCAATAACGAGATGTTCGTCGACGTTGTGGAGTCTGTTAATGCCATTATGCGGCCATCTCGCAACAAGAAGAAATTGAAACTTTTAAGCTCCTCGAACTTCGACTCGGCTTTCTACTCCACCTCTTCTTCGTCCACTACGACTAAGCTTACCACGATCTCAAGGTACATTACGGGCCAGATTGATATTGTGTCCCATATCAGTGGAGTGCCTCAACTTCAGGTCCTACTCAATTCAGCAGCATCTGCTATGGAAGCTGTGCTGTTGCATCGGTGTATCAATATAGACACGTGGAACTTGAACAAGACCCTATCATTTATCCCTCCTGATGGGAAGTCGACCCTTCTAAACTATACAATAGATGCTGATAAGCTTTATGGAAAGTCTAAGAATGGGGTCGGCTTACTTGATTTCGATTGTGACACAGCCTTGGGACTTGAACAAAATGAATTTGAATTCCGTATTCTCTCTCTGAATGATACAGCCGTGTCCAAAATTGAACTGATCAAAGTGGAAGTGTATGCTTATGAACCAGTCTCCAATGACAATGAGGAAGACGAAACTATTTCTGGTCGAGATAATGGTGATTTCAATGCAGTCACTGACATAAAGACTTCTCGCGTAACTGACGGTGACTTTCTCTATAAGGGTAATGGATCAGGTGAGTGGGTGATGAAGAACATACAACCAGGAAGTCAAAACGTGCTTCGAGCAAGCATCCGACTCAATGATTCGTCGTTTGAGGATTCGTCAAATGCCAGTTCTAAAGAGGATCTTATAGATATTGACGAGCAAAAGAAGAAAACAAGACTGCCAATTGCCCCTGTGTACTTTCAGGTTAGTTATCTCTACAAGGGTCTGGTTCCTAGTGGTCTTCAAGTTGAGAGCTTGAAGCTTGTATCTGCAAAGGGACTTGGGGATTCTGTTAAGCCATACAAGGGAGTGAAATATATTACAAAGACGGGGTCTTTCACTGTTCGGACCCAGTAGGTATGGATTGAGGGATGAGGTGACACTGTGATAAAGACAAGAAGAATGAGAAAAAGAAGAAGACTTTCGTTTCTCTTGAGATACAAATTATGTTTGAGAACATACACTAATAGTTACAAGTAAGTCATCTAATCCATCATTGCAATAATACAAGAATGTATGCCAAAATCAATTTAACTCTAATAACAACATGTAATTGCATATACAAAAAGTTTCATCGAACATAATCCATTGAATAATACCAATGGGCAATAATCGGAAGGTGAATCAATCTAGTAACAGACGTGACGACGACTGAGAGTCGAGAAATCTCCCTGTCTGTTAGTAAAAAGTGTTCCCTGCAGAAAATCAGTCTGATTTCTTACTTTTCTTCAATCTTTCCTTCTCTGCATTGTTAATCATGACCTTTCCAATGAAGGAACCCACAGCCAAGAATCCCACCAAGAGCAAGAGCAAAGGCAATTTGATGGCATATTCTCTGGGCAAGAAAAAACCTTGAAGAATGTTGTCGCTATCCAAGAATGGAAGCAAGAACACCCAAGCGGTGTAGTAGGAGAAGACTGCAGTAGCCACGGCAAGCATACCTAGGCCAATTAGTTTATCAAAAGCCTAATAGTTAGTGAATTTTTTAATGTATTTGGGAATATTTGGGAGATTCCTGAGTAAATCTCATCACATCTATTGTTTGTTTATTGTATCTGTCACATACCATCGAGTTGGGTTAATGGAGAGTAGTTACAGCGTGTTCTGTTCTGGAGGGAGTGAGGCAGAGTGAGACAGAGGATTGGTGGGACGTGGAGAAGACGTAAAAACTGAAGAAAGGCCATAAATTAGGACGCATAGTGATAGAAGTGGAAGAAATGGAAAATTTTATAATTGATGTTGCTTTTTTTTTGAAGGCAAGTGAAGATGTGTTGTTATGGTGTGTGGTTGTGATTGAAACATACAAGGTTGTCTATGAACGAGAGAACATTGGCGAGAAGAGTGGTAATAGGAGAGATTTAAAAACTAAAACAATTTTGTTCTTTTTGTATCATCCAATTTTTGGAGAGAGTCAGATTTTCTAGACATCTTGCAGCTTGAAGTGCATCATGAAGTGAAATTTGCAACTTGGAGTGAAATTTGCAACCACAAGACGAAATGGTAACTGGTAGATCAACTAAAAGATTAGAAACTTGGGAAAAATGGAGGCAAATATTTGAAAATCTAAAAAGAATCCACAATTCAAAGATATATCAACTTTGTTTTATTATTTCTATTTCAGAGTATACTCGTCTTCTTCCATATCCTGTTAAATTTGCAACCATGGTCCCCAAGCACCATAAACACAGCAGAAAGCACCATACAGCAGAAAGCACGATAAACACAGAAATAATCAAAAGAATGTAATTCTTTTTTTTGAAAGGAATAAAGTTTCAAATATGAATCCACTTATTCCTGTATTAGCTCCGACTTTGTCATGTTGTTTCCTGTAACTATGTTCTGGTGAAAAGTCTGATCTGCCCTCTTTCCAAGTAGGATGACCAGAAGAATTCTATTGTTTCTTTCTTTTTTACAATTAAAATACTTCAAAAATTTGATTCTTCATTCCTTCTTCTTCTTATTTCTTCATCATTTTCTCTATCTTTCCTCCCTCATCCTCATTCTATATTTATACCACAAGCTAACATTGTCTCCACATTTACAACTCCCCCCAGATCCATCGCTCAGCCGTACAACCATGTTTGATAAGTTCAAACTGAGAAAAGCTCCATTATCTCTAAGCTCAGTCAGCAATGCCCTTAAATCTTCCAACCTGACCTGTTTGACCCCAGAGATCCCCAAGAAACACTTGGCCTTGTTGGCTGGAGACCACATCGGGTTACCCATCGATTGTATTGTAACAGCAGCTTACGATCCAGTGCAGTCACTTTTGGCAATTTCAACAACTCGAAAATCGGTTCATGTTTACGGTCGTAATAATGTAGAAGTTGTATTTGAGCTCAAGACTTCGGGTGAAATTCAGTTCTTACGCTTTGTGAAAGGTGTATATTTAGTATGTGTTGAATCTCTCGGTAGCATCACCGTCCTTTCGCTTCATTCGAAAAAAATCTTGGGAACTCACTCAGTGCACAACGCTGTGACTGCAGTAGACACAGATCCTTCTCTCGATTGGTTGGTGTTGGGTTTGGCAAACGGTACTGTCGTGTTCTACGATGTCGATAGACTTGCCATGACCCCTATGAGAACAGATAACCTCCAGAAAATGGTCTTGCCAAAACAAAAATTGTCTCCTGTTCTAGCTCTTGAATGGCACCCTAGAGATATCGGCACCCTCTTGGTCACTTATTCCCATTGTGCTGTCCAATACCTGATTACACTGGGAACCATAAAAAATGCTTTTGTATATACTTTGACTCCTGAATGTCGTGGTTTTGAAATTTCGAACAATATCGAAACTGGAGGAAAAAAGAAACTCTTTGGCTCCGTAAAAGAGGTTGTTCCTCGAATGAAACAGGCCCGCTACCACCCAAATGGTCTCCATATCGTCACTGTACACCCCAACGGTACTCTAGTATTCTGGGATGCCAATGATGGTACCCTCCTAGAAGCAAGAACTATACAGCAACGAAACCTACAAAAAAATGGACAACCTGTTAATTGGGACGATGCATCAAACATTATTGTTCAATGGGTCACTGGGCAGGACCCAGAACTCACCCAGCTAATTGTTTGTGGCGCATTAGCTGGAAGCCCTGACGTTATTCATGTATTGGAATTTGGGTACACTTTGAAGTACTCTTTAACCTCTCATGAAAAACAAGGCGATTTTTATGCTAAACCAGCAGAAGGTGAAAGACGCATCCCTATAAGATTCAATCGTCGGTCGCAAGAAAGTGGAGCAAACGAACATATCAGCCTGATATTGCCAATTGCACCTGAGGGACTACCATATTTTGCAGGCGGCCATAACCCTGACACTCTCTTACTTATAACGAACTTTGGTGCCCTCCATCTCGTTTCTTATCAAGAGACTACAGCCAAAACACTTTTGCCTCCATCGTTACTGTTGATTTCTCCACCATCTACATTCAGTGCTGTAGAATCCGTGAAAAGAATCGAATGGTATGGTGTCCTTCCTTCCACTTCCCAGGCCATACCAAGGGAGAAGAACTTAGCCAATGGCGGAGCTCCAGTGACTCGAAACTTTCCACGCCGCTTGGGTTTCAATGATGCCGTCATTGATGTTCTTGTTACTGGACACGAGGATGGTACTATAAGGTTTGTTGATGTGACTGACGGTGACCATCAGGGCAATAGACAGGAAATCCAGAACAACTACAAATCGACTCTCTTTAATGGAATGGATTCATCCTCGTTCAGAATCAAGTTTGTTTCGCCTAGCTTTGAATGCCGACATACTGCTGTCGGGTTAGCTAACGGAAACGTGGCAATTTGTAAATTCACAAAGATGAATATTAGCAAATCCGCCATGCCACCAAAAGCAGATTACTCAGACTGTCCAATTCTTCACAGAGAGGGTAATGCTGTCATTGTAAACTTGGCTGAGAAAGTCTCTGGCTACTTTGCCCAGCCCACTTTCATGCCATCTTATCTTTTGAATCTCGAAGAAAAGGATAACATCACCTGTCTCAAAGTGTGCCACGCTGGATTTTTTGCGGTAGGATATCAATCTGGAAGACTTATTGTATGTGACATGGTGCGTGGCCCGGGGATCATCACCAATCTCGACAGAATTTCACAACATCTTCCTTCCGTTTCTGGCAAGTGCTTCATTACCAGCATCGAATTTACAATCATGGAGTATGGACAGGAAGGCTTCTCGTCTCTTCTTATGCTTGTTGGCACTAGCGCTGGTGGTAACTTTTTGGTATTCAAGTTGGTTCCGCAGTCAAACGGCGCTTTTGCTGCTGTCTTCGCTGACAAGACCTTGGGACTCAATTACAAATCTGCTGATAACTCAGGTGAGACAGGGATCGACCTGATCATACCCTTGAATGCTTCAAATGGATCATCTGCAGTTGCAACGATGGAAAACTTTCAAAAGTTGGGACAGAATATTCTAATTCCGGGTTTGATTTTGTGCACCTCCAAAAGGGATCTTCGTACTTTGAAACTACCAAAACAAAAGTTAGCTCACAAGGTTATTGACGAAAACTGTCTTGGTAGTGGTGTTATACAATTGCGCGAAAAAGGGACTGTTCTTGCAACTATTACTCAATCAGGGTTCATCAAATTGTTTAGTCTTCCAGCGTTGAGCGATGTGGCTGACATCAATATCCCTACCCCTATTCGTAACCAACTCTTGGCTGGCCTCAAGAATGGTAGTTCGTTCAAGTCTTGCATTTTAAGCTCTGGAGACATCTTTTCATGGATAAATTCGACAGAAGTCTTAAATTTAGTTTTGTACGACGACTCCAAAAACAAGCCATACAAAGAAAAGCCAACGGACATGCTTTTCAACGAAACAGCAATTATTCCACCTCGCCCTGCCTCCAGTGCACTACAATGGGCCAAGGGACAGACCGCATACATTTCGTCTAAGGATTTAGCGCAATTGATTGCCGGTCCTAATCGTAAGGCTCCAAAGTTCGCAGAGAGTGACCTTGCTTATAACATAAGTCCAGAAGCAAATCCTAACCAGGCATATGGTGGTTATGCTGCAGCTACTAGCAAAAATACCACTGGCAATTCACCTTATGGAGAGACAGTCAGAAAAACTCCTCAAAACAACCCTTACAATTTTGGTACTCAAAACTTTATGAAGAGTTTGCAAAATGGGTTAGATACGATGGAAGAGTCAGTTAACAACATCGCAAATGGCATATCGGAAAGTGTCACTGACACTGTCGACTCACTGAAAAAGAGTTTCTACTCTCTGGCCCTCAAGAGTCGGTTCGGGATGTAGCATTGATAATTATAAAGGCTTGTAATATGTGAGTTAGAGGTGGTCAAAAACGAATGAACTACTTCATTTAGTAAGTCGTGGTGTTCTATATGAGATTTTATATATACAAGATACACTGTTTTTGTTTTGCATCAAATCACACAAGTGGCCGTATGCGGTCCTTACCGTCCATATAAGGTTGGAGGACCTCAGGAATAAGAATAGAATCAGTTGCTTCATCATACAACTGTTCGACAATAGCCACAATGACTCTTGGAACAGCCATGGCAGTTCCATTAAGAGTGTGGACGTACTCAAGAACCAGATTTTCATTATGGTGTCTGATGCCAAGTCTACGAGCTTGATACTCACCACAGTTCGAGCAGCTTGTCAATTCACCCCAAGAACCTCGGCCAGGCATCCAGGCCTCGCAATCATATTTCTTCAAAGCCGGTGCTCCAAGATCAGTGGTAGGCATGTTAAGCATTTTAGCTTTGAGGCCTAAGTCAGATATGATAGAAGTTTGGAATTCACGAAGATCTTCCAACTCCTTTTCAGAAGATTCTGGCGAAGTGAAATGGAACAATTCGACTTTGGTGAACTCATGCACACGATAAAGCCCAGCCGTATCCTTTCCTCTAGCACCAGCTTCTGCACGGTAGGAACGTGAGACACCCACATACTTAGCAGGTTCTTTTATTATTTCCAGACTATGCAACGCACCTAAAGGGATTTCTGCTGTTCCTGTGAGCGACAAAGATTCACCCTCGATGTTGTAGACCTGCTTCTCTCCATTTTGATCTCTTGGTTTGAAGCCACAAGCAGATACGATCTCAGTTTTTACAATGGAAGGGGGAACGACCATTTTATAGCCAGCCATCCGAGCTCTGGACAACGCAAATTGAACAAGTGCTTGTTCCAATAAGGCTCCGTCGTTGATAAGATAGTACCAAGACATTCCAGATATCTTTGCGGCCTTAGCGAATTCGAAGATCTTGAATCTTTCACCTATGGATTTGTGGTCATTCGCGCATATTGGAAGCTGCTTCTCGATGTCTTGTTCACTGGTACCATTGATGATCAGATGTACCATGGGAACATCTGGGTCTTCTGGAACAGTAGCAGCCAACCAATTAGGCAAGTTTTCAGCAGCACGATGGTTTTGAGCAGCAAGGGCATTGAGTTTTTCTTCAGTTTCAGAGATTTGTGTTTTGAGAAGTTGAAGATTTACCATCACTGCTTCCTTTTCGGGAGATGGCTTGGCCTTGAGAACTTGAAGAGAACTGGCACTGAGAGTCTTTCTCTCATGAACGAGACGATTTCTTTCATTCTGAAGCGAAATTTCGACTGACCGATTATTGATGAGCTGTTCCAAGTCTGCGATATTATTGGTTCCACGTCGCAGAATAGAGTTTCTCATCTCCTCTTCTCTGGCAAGAATCGCCTTGACATTGAACACTGGTTTTTTCAAAGCCGTCGTGCTTTTGAACGAATTATACCGAACAAAACGACGTAGCATCTCACTTTTGTTTGAAATGATTTCTTTATTTCGATTTTATATCGGCTTCCGTGGATTTGGAGTCCTGGTATGGTTTACCCCAGGATCTCATCAGATGATTTGGTCAATATAGAAGTAGCCAAATTTGCAACCAATACTCAATATGAAGCGTGCCAATAAGAATTTGAAAGAATTGAAAGGAATTGAAAGGAATTAGAAGGAATTGAAAAAGAACTGGAAAAAATGATCTGTTTTTGAAAAAATTCTTAACTGAAATGAAATTGGTTTTTCTTTGGTTATGCCTATTGACTCTTCTTTCCAATATAGTTCTCCGACATATCCTTTCTGGTTTGTGAATATAGATATATAAATATATTTCTGAGTCGGTGCATTTTCTATGTACATTGTGACTATAATTTTGAACCTCCAATAATTGCCATGGCATTTGCATCTCCCTTCTTCAAGTTCTCATCATCTAAGGCATCGGCTAAACATACCCAAGGATCGCGAGTTCCTCCCCATTTCAAAATACTGTTTTTGTACTTTTCACCCGCCTTTCTGCTCCAAGGATCCGCCTTGAAGAGCCCGTTCCAGACCCTATCAGCAATGGCTCGGTCAAACAAGTACGAGTAGTATACTGCTCCATAGGAGAAAAGGTGAGGAAATTTTCCATGCCAACTAGACCATTCATCAGCAAAAACCTTCAATTCTTTCTCAAGATCATGGTAAATCTTAGTCGAGTCAAAGTTCTCAAGAGCTTGACTATCTGCAAAGTCTTTGACGATTTCTCCATGTAAAACTTGGTCCAAAAGTGCCATCTTAGATTGCATAAAGATCTCGGTATGCTGCAAGAGATTCAGCTTCTCCCGCTGGGCCAAGAAAAGACTTTCTGGCAAGTTTTCTCCAGTGACATGGTGCTTGGCTATACGACACAAGACTCTTGGGTCTACACTGAACAGTTCCATCAAAACTGATGGTAATTCAACAAAATCAGTCAGACAACGGGTTCCAGAAAGATTATGAAGCTTAGTACGGGCCAACATTGAATGAGTCGCATGTCCCATCTCATGAAAGATGGTGTTGACCTGTTCAAGAGTAAGAAGCGTAGGAGAATTGTCTAGGCAAGCAAACCGTTTCATTTTGGCACCAATATCACTCAGACCGCTACCAGCTTTGGAAAGGTTGCAAACCAAAGAGATCACAGGAAGCTGGTATGATTGGTCCAGACTAATATGTGCTTCACGACTGATTTCAGCTGAGGTCTCTGTGCCCAAATCAAGATTGAGTTCTCTTGAGCATGTAATAGTAAAGTGAGAGGGAAGTACTTTGGGCGACCAGAAGTCGACATACAAGTAACCTAGAGTCTCGTTGGTGGCCAAGTCAACATAACTGAGTTTACGCACTTGATTTTGATCCCAAGTCTCTCCCTTGAGAGTTGGAACTGGAATGAGAGAGATATTGTAAATGTTACGGAACAACGAATCTAGGCCACTCATGATGGTACCAACAGAAAGATAGGGCGAGATATCTTCAAGAATTTTCTCAGTACTTGCGGTTTCTTTGGCACGTTTTTCCAGCAAATAGTCCCTATCCCAAGGTTTGAGTTGCCTAAGTACTGTTTCGTCGCAAGAAGAGAACAGGGCCCCATCTTTGATTTTGTAGAGGCTTCGGAGCTCTTTAACAACCGGCGAGGGCTTTGAGAGCTGATTTTTCTGTACGTTACGCAAGAAAGTAATAACATTTTCTGGAGTCTTTGCCATTTTGTGTTCAAGTTGGTAGTGAGCAAAAGAATTGTAACCCAACATCTTTGCAAGAAAAGCTCTATACTTCAAAAAGCCATTGAGCGTACTGATTTGATCTTCAGAGGAGTCATGCATGGCAATCCAGACCTTTTTCCGAATTTCTTCATCCGAGCAGGTTGATAAGATAGAGAATGGAAAATGTCCAGCAAGGGGTATAGAGATCTCAGAAGAGGAACTCAGAGGAGCTTTAGCTTGCAAGTCGCTAATTTCACGTTGTAAAGAAGGTGGACACGAAGCATTGAAAGTCTTTTTATCCACATTGATCCAAAAGTGGTGGAGGCTGTGAATCTCGTTATTGAAATGAGAACCCAATAAGGAAATTTCTTGAGTGATTGCAACAAAACTTTCACGAGTTGCAGGATCCATGGCGATTCCGGATCTTTCGAAATCCTGGCGCAAATAATTGCCAACCTCGATTTCTTCATCAGAGAGTCCTTCTTTCAAACCCAGGTCAAGGACCAGGACGAGATTTTCATAGAGTTCTACATGGGTGTTAAGTTGATTCATGTACTCAAACATAATCTCGTGAGTTTTCTGAGCGGCCTCGACCCATTTTTGGCTTGGATGGACCACTCTAATGAATTCGGCGACATCAATAACTCGACATAAGGTATCGCTCAATTGATCTAGTTTCCGAATGTATGTGAGTTTTCCGTCGTCAGTATTTTTTGCCTCAAGAATCATCGTACGAACCAACTCCTTTGCCTTCCGTAGGGAAGCTTTGGAAAAGTCTACTAGACCATCTGGCGAAGTGAGTTTTTCATTTCTGAAGAGTCCAACCTTCGGGGCAGAGAACAACAGCAGATCGGCCGAGTTGAAGTTGGCAAAGTATTTCGGGCTATCGAACAACTTGACAATTCTTTCCAGACCAGTTATTTTGTGATAGTATCTTGTAGCATGGATTATATGTCGCCCCGGGATAGAGCGTATCCTTAAAGGAACAACGGACATTGGATAGAGATGGGGAAAGAAGAAGCTAAGGAAAGAGGAAGATAAGTAAAGAAAGGAGGGCAGCTATGAGAGAGGATCTTTTTCAGAAAACGAATAAATGCAAACGAAGTGGGGGTGATTATTTTGAATCAGGTGTGACTGTTTTCATAAAAGATCCCGATGTTGTTGACATTGAATGGATCGGTTGGACCGATGGAAAATGTGGAGAGTTTCGCCGATGGTTTGGGCTAGGAGGCCCCCAACGGTCGATATTGCGTGAGAGGTGAGTTTGCTGCAGAGAATTTGAATGGTTGAAGTAAATGGAAGAATAAAGATATTAAATTAATTTTAGTAAGTGAAATAGTCAATTTAGGGAAGATTTAAAGATTTTTGTCATCATTTTTTTTAAGAGCAGCAGTAATAGTTGTAGTTCAGTTGTCCAGAGTTCAGTAGTTCGGCAGTAGTTCTGTGCTAGTTCAGTAGTGGTTCGGCAGTGAAGACTTGCTCTCTGGCCCCACTACTTGTCATCAGCTAATTACCCACTTATGACATTCCTAACTTTTTTCAGTCGTAATTTTCAAATAATCCAAATTATTTATTAAATATTCCTTAAAAAATTATCATAATTTCGTTCAAAGCATATATCCTTAATATTTTTTTAGATAGTATTGTCTTATGGTTGCAAACAAGTATCACTGTTGCCCTATTGTCACCCTACTGTCGCACCATTTGGCCCCAGTCACAAGGTCCTCACTGCCACTCTACTGCCACGTTACTGCCACTTTACTGCCATGAATTGTTATATATGAACCATAGTTCTAGAAATTACCAAAAAAGACCAATAGAAATATATCCAAAAAAGAAATTTTTAAATCAAATAATAATTTCATTTAAACTAATATCCCAATAAAATTCAACAAAATCCTGATTCTTCCATTTCTCCATCCTTTCTCCCTCATTTCTCGCCTCTATCTCTACCTCCTTCCTCCCTCTCATATCGCGAATGCCATGCCCATATACTCCATACCCCCAGTGCCAGATAGCTTCTTTCTACTTTCAGCTACACCAATCCAATTGATAACCTGATTAAGATTTTCTGGATACTGAGCCAACTGGAAATTTGATAGCAATATTGTTTATCTTCAGGTTCGAAACACGAGTCCCTTCTCCCCATTCTCTCATTTCTTGGTGATTCTCAGGCCTACTTGGACCAACTATTGCTTGATTTCGTAGAAACTCCCGGCGAGAAAAAGAAACATGTCCGAACTGCCGGCCCCCACTCCTCGCCAAAAGTCAAATGGAATCCCCAATCGGCGGAATGTTCAAGATTACCAATTTGGTACCCGTATCGGTGAAGGTTCCTACTCAACAGTGTACCTGGCATCAGATGTGTACAATAAGAAGACGTATGCCATTAAGGTTCTTTCCAAAAAGCACATTGTTCGGGAAAACAAAATCAAATACGTCAACATAGAAAAGACTGCATTGCATCGCTTGGGCCAGCAACATCCTGGCATTGTCCAGCTCTACTACACTTTCCAAGATGAACTGAAACTTTACTTTGTGTTGGACTTTGCCGAGTACGGTGAGCTTCTTTCAATAATTTCGAAATTCGGCCTGCTTCTGGAAGACGTGCTGAAATTCTACATGCTCCAGATCCTTGATGCCGTCAAGTTCATCCACCTGAAGGGGATCATTCATAGAGACTTGAAACCGGAAAACATCTTAGTTGGCTACGACTTCAACTTGAAAATAACAGACTTTGGCACAGCTAAATTACTTGGGCCCAATGAAGACGACCCTCAAGACCGCATCAATTACGATACAGTGTCTGGTGATGATGCACAGGATCCTACCGATAGAAAGGGCTCCTTCGTTGGTACAGCCGAATATGTACCTCCAGAGCTCCTCAAATTCAATTCTTGTGGCTATGAAACGGACGTGTGGGCAATAGGATGCATCTTGTATCAATTCTTCAACGGCCTGCCTCCATTTAAAGGAGCCTCAGAGTACTTAACGTTCGAAAAGATCATTAACGTTGACTTCACATACAAGAGACTGTTGCCTCCTAAGGTCAAGGATATAATTGATCGTATTCTTGTGTATTCACCTCAAAACAGGCCCACTATTCCTGATATCCAAGCAATGTCATGGTTCACAGGAGTTTCTTGGGGAAATCGCGACTATCTATGGAATAGATCTGCTCCTCGTTTTGAACCTTACAGTTCGCCCAATATTGGAACTTTGAATACTCCCCAAACTCATCTTATGCCTCCTCTGATAAAGACAGGTACCAGACGCCATGCAAACAAATCCAGCTCCAATTATAAACTACACTCACAGATCCAGAAATCAGACAGTCTCATTCCAACAATTGGCGCCCAAAAATGTTACCAAAATACTAATCGAATGCAGCAAATCCCAAACACTCCAACAACCCCAAAGACGACTCAATCCGGAATTCCAACCGCTTTTCCCTCTACCCCCGAAAATAACACTCAAAACCCGTCTTATCCACGCCATGGAATTGAACACGGAAACCAAATTCCTGGCCCACATCAAAGCTCTTATTGGAGGCAAGCGTCTCCAGGTAGACTTAACGCACAAGTCCCAAATTATGCTCCAAACTTGAAAACAGCTTCTCCGAATATGGATATGCGTATTCCTGGCCCTAACGGACTTACTTCGTACGCTAATCAGAACGAAGCTTCTATTGATAACGAAAAGGCCCGCGCAATCGCCAAACAAGCATCACATTTGGCAATGCCACGACTTGAAAAACAATTCAATGATACTACACTTGACAGACCAAGCCTGCCAGAGAGAAAGAACATTCGTGAAAATACTGCATTTGCAGCTATGGGAATACAGAACGTTAGTACCAGAGTAGAGATCAAACCCAAAGAACTCCATCATCGCTCATCATCAGAGGGACCAAGGTCGCCTATTCCCATGGCCAGAAAGGATCTCCAACCCGAGCTTCAGCCTCATTTCCAGCAAATTGTTATCACCTTCAATGAGCTCACTTCTTTCCTCGCAGTCGATGAAAAAATTGTCAAATTAGATACAATTCTCCAAATCAGACTACAGAATGCAATTTGTCCTGGCAAGGTTGGTAACCTTGACAACGATGCAATCGAAAGAATCATTGAACAGAACCAAAAAAGGCTCGAAAGAAATCTTTGCCCCGTTGTCGCATGTGTGACAAATAAAGCACGAGTCTTTTTGATTGACAAAAAATTGGAAGTACTTATGATTGACTTGACATCGAACAAAGGCCATGATTATCTGATGTATGACTACGAGTTTGAAAGTATATTGGTGGATAGTGATGCGAGTGACGACGATTTGGGTGAAGAAGTGTATGGATTTCTTATTTTGGAATTAATTAAAGAGCGAGGTGATTTAGTGTTTCTCAAGAGATTCACCAATGACGTTCGAAAAGAAGTCAGAGAATCCATTAAGGTTACTAAGCCAAATGGAGAGGTGTTGAAGATTGGCGCTGAGTTAGGTTGGATAGATTGTCTCATTAGAACAAAGAAGATTATGGATGAGAAGAGTCTGCCCAAAGTGGAAGCTCCAACGCCCACTTCTCCAGCGACAACCTCCCCAAGAAAGAACAACAACTCAAGTTCTAACACATACAAAAACAGCACTGTACCAAAAACGGCGAAGATTAAGAACACTGGCGATGATAAGACGTCACCCAAGAATTTTGCATTGGCAGCAGCAACGGCAGTCCATAGGTAGTAAACATTCAAAAAGAAGGCCACAATATATACAAGAAGAAATATGGTTCAAATAAGATGAGAGGATCTTGAAAAATAATTTTGTCGGATCAAGGCATTTGATAAGGAATGCAGAACATGAACATATTCCCGACCTAAATGCAGCAATGCTATAATCAATTCTTTGGGTATGATCGACGAAAATCTTGAAGCCAATCGTAGTAATAGCATTTCCTATTTAGCACGTCTGCTGAGTGCTCTTGGATAATATTTTCCACCAGGCGCTCATTACTGACCCAATTCTCGATGGCTTCACAAGCAGCAAACAGATCTTTCAATTTTTGGTTTGCATCCTTGACAGCATAAGGATCAAGAGTGAGGTCTACATTGGAATTTGAGGTAGCTCTGTTCAATCTGACTTGACTTCGAAGATTGGAAGCTTCATCAGAACAGTACAGAATCAAGTCAGCACGAGCAGACCAATGGGGTAAAAGTTGGGACCGGAAGAAAGAATCACATTTTTCTTTGGTTGTTTCGTTTAGATGTTCCTTGATGGAGTCATCCGAGGCAAGTCGAGAGAGACGAAGGAACTCTCTGATTCGGGTACTAGAGTGGCAAGTCTCTGGGGTATAGAGACTGGAAGCCTTCAGGAGAATATCTGATGGATGATTTGTCAATTGATGATTTGTAGATTTAGTAGAATTGTCTAAGTGATCTTGTGATTTATATAGCATTTGATAGATGTATTACTCTTGTTGTTTTTGAGTATGAGTAGTAGGAGTAAGTAGTAGTCAGGAGTAAGTAGTATAGTAATGTGGAGTGAGGGTGTGAGGCGAGGGTGTGAGGCGAGGGTGTGAGGTGAGGAGAGATAAGATAATAGAAATAATCAAAGAAAAGAAATGAACTCTTTCAAATTTGAAAGAAAATATAACAAGATAATTATAAAGTTTATGGTATCAGTTTTAGAAAGATGTTTGGCTGGTAGTAGCAGAATATAGTAGCTGAGTATGAGTAGTTCAGATAACAGGCCCCGAAGATCAGTGTAACATAGCTACATCAGTCTTATACATCAGTCTAATAGCTTACGCCAGACTAGCAACACCAGTAAGCTACTTCTTCCAATAACACAAACAAACAAAAAATATAGAAGAAAAACTTCTAAGAAAACAAATCGATATTTGATATTTATCGGTATGTGATTTTTTAGTGCACTGTGCTTTTGTTGTCTTTCTCTTCAAGGTTGGAACATATTGGCAATCTCAGCAGCATTGCCTGTGCCGCAATGTATCCTGTACTGGGTTCTGGCGATCTCAGAATACAGAGACAGAAATGACCTGAGAAACTTTTTTTAGAAGAAAGTAAAATCATAAATTCCAATTTTGTTTCTTCTTCACTTTTCATGAAATTCTTTGTAACACAATGTTTTGGAATGTGTCTCCAAAAGGGTGTTATCATATACTAACTAGATTGTTTCAAACATTGTCACCGATTGGCCAAGATAACTTCAGGAATCATGATCTTTTGAATGGAAATTTGCTTGTTCTTCCTTTTTCCTTTTCTCTTTTCTCTTTTCTCTTTTCTCTTTTCTCTTTTCTCTTTTCTCTTTTCTCTTTTCTCTTTTCTCTTTTCTCTTTTCTTTTCCATTCTCTTTGCCCTTGGTCTTTTCTCTGCAAGTCCTCTCTGGCTGCAAAAACTCTTAGGCCCTACAGATACCCAGTCTCTCCCAATTAAACAGCCATTATAGTTGTAAGCAGACAAATATTGACAAATCTCCACGAAAACATAAACAAAATCCAATGCGTCGGAAAAAAATCAAATTCGTCAGAAAAAAATCAAAAACTCCAACTCTTCTATCCTGTTCCTGTTGTTTCCTCAATCATCTGTCTCCCACTGCAGCACTGCCGCACTGCCCCTCCCCACAATGTTCTCTCACACCCACCAACTTATCCCTCCACGATTATTTCACAGAATGGCTGGCTTGGAACAATCTCTCTTTCAGCTTAAATTCACAGCTAAGCTGTTGAATAGACAAGCCGCTAAAGCCGCCAAAGAAGAGCTCCTGGAGAAAGCAAAGACGAAAAAGGCCATGATGCAAGGAAACAATGATATTGCCCAGCTCTATGCACAAAACGCCATCAGAAAAGCCAACGAAAGAGTGAATCTTTTACGTTTGGCTTCAAAAATCGATGCTGTTGCATCTCGTGTGCAAACCGCCGTTACAATGCGTTCTGTAACTGGCAACATGGCCTCGGTGATTAAAGGGATGGATAAGGCCCTTCAAACCATGAACTTGGAGAGAATCTCTCTTGTAATGGACAAGTTCGAGAACCAATTCGAGGATTTGGACGCTCTGACAAACTACTATGAGTCTGCAACCAATAATGTGAATGCTTTGACTACGCCGCAAGAGGAAGTCGACGAGTTGATGTCTCAAATTGCCGATGAAGCTGGAATAGAGATGAAACAGGGTTTGAACGAGACTAAAGTCGATATAGTTGCGCCACCACAGCCAATTTCTGAGGAGAAGGAGGACCGTCTTGCTGAGCGTCTACGTGCTTTGAGAAACTAAGGACCAGAAACCTTTTACGATGTATCTTCTGTAAATGGACAGAGGGAACAAATTCTTTAATTCTCAGATTATTTGGAATACTCGAGACAGCGATGGAATTTCGTTTTGGCACTTGAATATAGTTTGCATTTTCTTGATAATCGTCGACTTTCTTCAAAGTGGACGATTTTCTTTAAGGTGACCAATTCAATTCAAAGTGACCAACCTCAAATTGGCAGTTTTTCTTAAAAATGGCCAATTTGCTCGAAAAACATCCAGTTAGATACCATTGTCTTGCCATCAGCCAAACTCTTTGTCCACAAGATGCAACTATAACTCAAGTTCCGCAATGAATTCGACAAGACTGAAGAGAATTTCTCAACCCAATTACCACGGATTGTCTCTTCACAGTTACTGTCGCTTTCCAATGGAAGGGTCAGCTCATTATGGTCACTCTTTCCGATCGCAACCACAAACAGGTGATCAAACCTTTATCAAACCAAGACCCGAAATTAGCGTTTGGTCATATTTTCTTTTAAGAGCCCTAATAGTGCAACCTTCCCCTTTGCACTCTTTTCTGCACCGCGCTTTTCATCCTTTCTACCGTTTTGCGACCATGTTTCTCTGCAACCATGACACTTCTTGACTTGTCCTAAAGGCATAAACAAAGGAAAAAGACGCAAAATTTTGATTCACGAAATCTACATTTCGATTTTTCCGCAGCAAATTGGGGAGGCTTGTTTTTCCGGACGGTACCCAACCAACCAATTACGTCCTAGGACACTACCCCCTACCCCATGTAGGAAAATGAGGAACATGGGAAGGCCAATTTGTCTGTATCAACACTCTTGCTCTTCGTCTTCAGGATCCGAAACCAACGAAATTGCCCCTAGATTCAATTGGAAACAAAATCTTTTTTACTGATTGACCATCTAGATATATTCGTATTTCATTGTTCCTGTGATTAGCTGATTATCAAGTCGTGCATCGCTCTCTCCACACCAATCCATCGATTATAGCCATGCTTGCCTCTTTGAGAACCTCTGTGCGTTCTACCAGAACCGCATTTGCGCCAATGGGTGCCTTGAGAACCAAGGTTTCCTTGCCAGACTTGGACTGGGACTTTGGTGCCCTTGAGCCTTTCATCTCTGCTCAAATCAATGAGCTTCACTACACCAAGCATCACCAAACCTACGTTACTGGCTACAACCAAGCTATCGAGCAACATGCCGAGGCCAAGGCTAAGGGCGAGGTTAAGAAGACCGTCGAATTGCAAAAGTTGATTAACTTCCACGGTGGTGGTTACACCAACCATTGCTTGTTCTGGAAGAGTTTGGCTCCAGAGAAGCAAGGCGGAGGAGAGCCACCATCGGCTGAGTCCGAGCTTGCTAAGCGTATCACTGAGCAATACGGAACTCTTGACAACTTGAAGGCTGTTACCAATGCCAAGCTTGCTGGTATTCAAGGTTCTGGCTGGGCTTTTATTGTGAAAAACAAGGAGAACGGTGGTCAATTGGATGTTGTCACCACTGCCAACCAAGACATTGTTACTGGTCCTTTAGTTCCTTTGGTTGCAATTGATGCCTGGGAACACGCATACTACTTGCAATACCAAAATGTTAAGGTTGACTACTTCAAGGCCATCTGGAACGTTATCAACTGGAAAGAGGCTGAGAAGAGATACACCATTAATTAGTTTTTTGGAATGTTAAATTCAAATTTATCAGTAGAAATAACTCAAATTCAGTAGGATTAGTCAATTTAATCTTAGTTTTGCTTATCATATCGCCGTACTTGAAAGAAACTGATTAATCATCTCAAGCACACCGACGCTAATTCTTTCCCCTTCGCCCCCGTTAAAACGTAGCAACACCTAAGAGAGATGCGGCTTGTTCTGCGTCAACAGTTATCGAACAATCGTCATCCTTTTTCCTTTTGCGGTCCTCTTTGTCTGCCTCCTCTGCAGCCAAGCTTCTAAAAGTTCTAGAGGACCATGAATCACCAGTAGCTGCTTGCGACTGACTAAGATTATGTTTCATTTGAGTGAGATTGTCTCTGTTTAGGCGCGACAAGCCACCTTTGGCGTCAATGATTCGTACATCAAGTCGAATGTTCTCCAAATGTTTTAAGAGCTTGCGGCTATGATTGACACGGCTCAATGTGAAAGTTTTAAGCATGGTGTGGAACTTCTGTTCAAGGAAACAGAGCTGTTCTTTCCTCTCGAAACTCATCTCGCCCGAGATTCGCTTAACTTGTCTTTGGAGATTCTCTTCGGCCATCGCTGACATCTCCAAAGAGTTAAGAGCCTCATCAACCTTAATAGGATCAAGCGATGACCGATTTTTAATCCTCGTAGCATTGATTTGTTTGGCCTTTGTTTGTGCTTGCGCCTGTAGATATTCACGCATAATCAAGTGTCTATTAGTCAAAGACTCCTTCACTTCATATAAATCGTTAGCCAACGCTTGAACGCCATCACCCAATGAAGCCATATCGGTAATCAGCTGGATTACCAAGAGTTCTGCCTGGAACAGTGCCACTTTTGACAACTTTTCCCACATGTTTTTCATTCCCGGGTGAACCTGTTCAAATTGCGCTAATCCACGTAGCTTAGTACCGAGCTCTGCTATGAGTAAAGAGAGCTGGCGATCATTCTTTTGACTCTGTTCCAAAACTTTATGGAGCTTTTGGCAGAGAAGATAAGTTGATTTGACCAAGGGCCGAAACAGAGCTAAATCTTCAAACGGATCAAACGGTATGGCAAGCTGTTTGAGGGTCTTACGCATGATCCCACTAGCTACCGCCGATCGACGACTAGAGTTAATTACTGTGTAGCCAAAGTCGCTTTCAATGAAATACACCAATTCCTCATCGGTAATCAAAATTGGATTATTGGTGATTCTATCGAACCACTCTTGCCATACGCTGTGCAACTGTTTCATCTCATCTTCCCCACCAGTGGGGAATGACGTTTGAGGTGAAGGAATCACCGGCACAAACACTTCGAGGTTTGATATCGTAAGGTACTGATTGAACTTTACCACTTCACTATATGTTCGACGAATATCCTTGTAAGTGTTCTGGCGAAATCGGGGCAATCCAGAGACTTCAGCATCAAAGCGTAATATAGGATCCATGGGTTTGTTTTTCTCAATGGCAACAAGGGTGAGCTTGACCAGATATTTCTTGAAGAATCTTTCTGGAAGAAGCTTCATCAACTCTTTCTTGGTCACTTGTCCTGTCAACTGACCAGAATCCTGAACCAACGATCCAGAATTTGTTTCCGATTCAACATTTTCTTTGTGTTGCAGTTGTTGTTGCAGTTGTTGTTGATCGAAACGGTTCTGCTGTACGCTTTCCTGATACTGTTGGTGATACAGAGGTTGGGGGTTTGGGCTCTGATACTGATTCACATTCAGGACTGAAGACGAGAATTGTTCCGCGGGCTCGGCGAAGGGGTTGTTGTTTTCAAAATCATCGGGATCGTACGGAAGTGCCGAAGTCATCGTGTGGTGACGAGCTGCAATAAGTTAGTAGTGGAGACTGGGGAGGATAGACACCATGCCAAATAAGTGGAGGGGAAGGTATACCATAAACCTTGGAGAAAGGTAAATCATTTTCCAAGAGAATGAGTTTTTGGGTTGTGTTTTTTTTCTGGCCAAAACTTTTTTTTTCTGGGAAATAGATATGGTACAAAATCCATTCCCTTTGGACTGTTGTACGCTGCTGTTGTACGCTGTGACTGCAATAGTCATTACAGGCTATATTCAAGAAGGTTCAAAAATCAGAAGTTGAACAAAAATAAAAGAAAGGAAACAAGGCGTCTAATTAGATTGCAATGGTTCCAGAATCAGAGACGTTCTTCAGTCATTGTTGGTGTGTTTTTGAAGATATTGTATCCCCAATAGCCAATGACATTCAAGACACCCACACGCCATCCACTAAAAAGTCTCAAAGAAAGAATCTTCGACCATAAGCTTGCATCTCGAGAAACACGAGAGGATTTTCCCCATCCATTGTACTCAACAACCAAGTTCTCCTCTGGATTATCAATGGTGACAACTCTATACTTATCCTGTTGAGCATTCTTAGGTTTGAGGAGGAAACGAACCTGCTCTTTTCGAAGTAGATTTTCAACAGGAAGCTTTATGAAGAGCTCAGTGATTGACATCACCAAGTTAGCTAGAGTGAATAAGATCGGAGACAGGTAAGAATCAATGTTGTATCTGACAAACAACAAGTAAGGGGCAGATTTGCGAAATACTGTAGTTGAAAACTGATGTAATATCGTCAAAACCGTGATAAACATCGGAGGATTGAGCAAAACAGAGGTGGGATAGTGTCTCAACGAGTCTCTGATTGATCTGAGGTTGATAGATGGGGTAGCTGGTTCCGAGGTGCTTGGAGATTGGTCACCTGGTACCGAGCTGAACATTTTATCATCGTCATCATCGCTTTCAACTGGCCTTTTCCTTATAGGTGTAAGCATCAAACGAACCTTAATTAGGTCCAAAGGCATCAAGATTATTCCCGTCAAAACGCATGCAATGACGGAAAGCCAGAGAGATTTGACGGGTTCTGTTGAGTGGGTCAAGTCAAGGAAGAAAGGATCCGGGATATTGAGGAATGGAGACGCAAATCCTGTGATCCATGCCTTGATAGTGTGAGATAACGTAGAATAGAGGAATGAAGCATTAATACCTCGTAACATGGCAAGAGCACAATCATTAGCACAAACAGCATTTATGACATCCAACGTGTGTTGAGATGATGGCTGAACCTTATAGAATCTCTTTTCTTGAAGTTGAAGCGGAGCCGGCTCTGATTTTACTTGCTCTGATTTCCCTTGAGTTTGAGCGGTATTGGATTGAAAGAAATCAATCTCATCCTCATCAGAAAGATCTTCATCATGCGATGCCACCGCAGTTTTTTCGATAGTTTGACGCGGATGAGATTTGTTTGTTTCGCTGAAGTCAAAGTATCCGACTTGTAAGATAAGGCGAACAATATCGAGGGGCTGAGAGAAGATAGCTTTGCAGTAGTTCTTGAGGAAGTTCCATACCAAGTCTTTGAAAGTTTCTTGTAAGTTTCCCAAATCCAAGTATTCCGACAATTCCAAATCGTAAGCGTAGTTCTTATCACCGGAAAAGTATTCTGTACGGGTAGGGGGGATGGAATTGATGCCTACTGCGCCAAAGCTGGAGCCATTGCCATTACCGGTCTGCTGGGCAAAAGATCCACCGAAAGTTGAGACGATCTCTTTATTAGTTGCTGTATCAATGAGGCCAACGCCTGGTTTATAGATCACCAGGTATCCAGCATTGAAGGTATCATGGTTGTAATAGGGCCGAAGGGTTGTATCACCAGGCATGATGATGGACGGAAACGGATAAGCTTAGTGGCCTAGTAAAGAAACTGAAATCACCAAATGACGATTGTTTATTTACCGTTAGAGATTTTCAATTGACTTGATCCAGCTGTGAAGTTATTAGGTTAATAGGTGATTAAGAGGTCAAGACTTAAAGACTTCAAGTTCACCAATTAAGCGGCTACACGGGTCAAGAAATAAAAAAACTCGGATTCTTCAACTGTAATCAAAGTTCTTAGCAAGTTTCAAAATCTCTCAAAAAGATTCAATGGCGTAGGATGGTAGAGTAAGAAAAAGATGTGATGGTGGTACAAGAGGATCTGGGGCAGACTTGTGTGCCATCGGTTGTGGAGAAGACATGCGATACTGAGAAGCAGCATTGAGATGAGTAGATAGAGGCTAATAGAGAAGATAGAGAGAGTCAAGATAACAATTGGTGTTTTGTATTTTTTTTACTTTTTCTAACTTTTGTAATTATTTATAAATATTTCCATCTATTGTAATGTATCTGTGTATATATTTCCATCTATATGTATTGACTCTATATTTGAATGAAGACTTGTATTCTGGTATATTTTGTTAGCGCTCTGTGTTTGGGGCGAGACATTTAGCGCCAGGCTAGGGCGAGACATTTGTTGCTGGAAGATTTGTGGGTCAAGAAATTAGTGCCAAGCACAGGGCGCAGGCTCTTTCCCGCCAGACGTTGGCCCTTTTAGTGCCTGTCGCGAGGAAACCCCCGTGGCCCCGATTGCAAGCGCCAACCGGCACCAGAAATCTAATACTTGAGATATAACTTCAAGGAACTTTCTCTGAGAATTTATACATTTTCCATTTTTCATTTAAATTACTTCTCTTTGGTGTTCATTTTCGTTCATGTTCTTCCTGATTCTTCTTACTTCTGCTCAGCTATCTTTGTTCATACTTAGGTCGCCCTTGACTGGTCTCTACTTAACCCTAAATCAAAAAACAATAACAATAACAATAGCAACATCCACCCGAAAATATTGCCACTGCGAAAATTATAAATAGCCGGGCGAATCCCCGAAAAAAAATTAGGAATTTTTGCTTTTTCTCACTCAAAATTCCCCGCACAAATTTAAATCTCGTCCTTTGGTTCTCGTTTCTTTCTTTTCTCTTGCTCGCTCGACACGGTCGTTGCACCCTATCCACCCGTGCCTCCCATCCATGATCAAACTCAAAGCCTAACTCTTCTTCACAACAACAAACACCCTTCTTTTGCTCCATTCAAAATGCTGTCCAACTACCAGGACACGCCTTTTGGCAATCAGAAGGTTTATCGAGATCCCGATTTTCCCCATTTAAATGTCCAGAAGTTGCCGGACTTGGGCTACAGCCAAGACTTGCAGTTCAATCCAGAGGATAGCAGTTTTATGGATGAAGATCCCCGTGAGCTTTCTACCCATGCTGATGTTCCTTCTCGTTGGAACGACTCACATTCTCCTATCCGCATGAATCGCCTTGAAGTCTCTGCCCAGCCACAGAACACTTTCCAGTTAAGTCCTACGTTCTCAGGAAATGCATTTGATGAGTTAAACGGACATCGAGGAGCTTTTCAACTGATTGATTCTGGCTCTTCGCTCAATTTCAAGCCTCCGACTGCATTTACTGCTTTGAATAACCATAGCCATACGAATCTTTCAGACACCAGTAATCTGAGAGATTCTTTCACATACTCCTACCACGACGTTGCCGCAAACTCGAAAACTTTTGAAGATGTTTCTAACCAAGCTCAAATTCCCCAATTATCACCTGTACATAATTTTGTTCAACGTTCTGTCGCTTCTAACGAAGCGTCCGCCGGCCAACAAAATACATCCCCTCTCAATTCAGGGTACGATCATGTCTTTGGGAAATCTCCTGAAAAGGAGCTTCATATCAAACAAAATCATAGTGTTGAACAGTATCTGGCGACTCACCTGAATGATCAATTTGCAATTGCTGGTAATGGCTTCATGTACCAACAGGGACAGCAACAGTATCAGCAACAACAACAGCAACAACAGCGGCAATTTCACGAGCAAAAATATCAACAAGAGCAGTATCAACAACAACAGCAACAGCAACAACTACAATATCAACAACAGCAGCAGCAATACCAGCTGCTTCAGCATCAAGCACTGGAACAAAATCTCCAAAAACAAACCTTGCAACCACAACAACTTAATCAAACATTTGATCAACAGGCTAAATATCTACAAGATGCTCCTAAACAAAATCAAGATTTGCATTCTCACCAACAAGTGCAACAAACATTCCAACGAACCTCTCGTCTGCCAACCCGTCAAGAGCAAAGGGCTCAAACCCAACAACCGATCTTACAACCAAGCCAAAGCGAAAATGACTCACGTGTAGCTACTGAACCAAAATCCTCACCACAACATAACTTTGAACAAAGCGATGGCAACATGGGGCTCTCTCATGAATTTGTGCGTGATCCCAGTTCTATGAGCAGATTGTCTCAAGATAAAGCTGCTGCAGTCAAGTTAAGACTCGAAAATCACTATCAAATGGCAGTCAGTCATGCCATTGAAAGAAATCAGCGTTGGCTAGATTTGGAAAACAAAATATCCCAAGAGGAGGAGCCAATGAGTGAAGAAAGAAAAAATAGACGCCTTCAAAACCTTGGAAAGAAGGAGTCTCAGTTTCTACGTCTCCGAAGAACCAAACTATCTTTGGAGGATTTCATCACCGTGAAGGTGATCGGTAAAGGAGCTTTTGGCGAAGTTAGATTGGTTCAAAAGAAGGATACTGGTAAGATATATGCCATGAAAACTCTTTTGAAGTCTGAAATGTACAAGAAGGATCAATTGGCCCACGTTAAAGCTGAAAGAGACGTTTTGGCTGGAAGTGATTCGCCGTGGGTTGTTTCCTTGTACTATTCATTCCAGGACTCAGTGAATTTGTATCTAATCATGGAATTTCTCCCTGGTGGCGACTTAATGACTATGTTGATTAGATGGCAAATCTTTACGGAGGATATTACTCGTTTCTATATGGCTGAATGTGTTTTGGCAATTGAAGCCATTCACAAGTTGGGTTTTATTCACAGAGACATTAAGCCCGACAATATTTTGATTGACATTCGTGGCCATATCAAACTTTCTGATTTCGGTCTCTCAACTGGGTTCCATAAAACGCATGACTCCAACTACTACAAAAAACTCTTGGAGAAGGCAGATCTGACACAGGAAGATTCACCTCAGAAAAACACTCAAAGAAACTCGATGATGGTTGACGCTATCCACTTGACTATGACAAATAGGCAGCAGATGCAAACCTGGAGAAAATCAAGAAGATTGATGGCATATTCTACAGTTGGTACACCAGACTACATTGCACCCGAGATCTTCATTCACCAAGGATATGGACAAGAATGTGATTGGTGGTCACTCGGTGCAATTATGTTTGAGTGTTTGATTGGTTGGCCACCATTTTGTTCCGAGACTCCACATGAGACTTACAGAAAGATTATTAATTGGCAAGAGTCTTTGATTATTCCTGATGATATTCATCTTTCTCCCGAAGCCGAAGATCTTATTCGTAGCTTGCTTACTAGCAGCGACAAAAGATTAGGACGTCATAATGGTGCGAATGAGATTAAGCAACATCCATTCTTTAGAGGGGTTGACTGGGAGACTATCCGCCGGGTGGATGCTCCATTTATCCCTAAATTGAGATCCATTACAGACACAAGGTTCTTCCCCACCGATGAATTGGAGCATGTGTCAACGGAACCTGTTGCCAACACATCGAATCTTTCACAGCAACAAAACAAGGAAGGGAAGAACATTAATGAAGACCTTCCTTTCATTGGATATACCTATTCACGTTTTGACTATTTGACTCGGAAGAACGCACTTTAGGTATTCTGAGCAAACCGAGGCTATTTGAACGAAGATTCTGAACATATTTGGCAAAAAAAAAACTAGAAATCACCGTCCGGAAATGAATTTAAGGATCTTCCATGGAATATGTGGCCCAATGAAGGCCCTTTTAGGAGAAATCGGTTTTGTTACGAAAAAGCGAGAAACAATTGTGTCCATTTTGTGCAATCATCATGACTGGTTGTGTTTACATGCTTGCGGTATACCCGGATGATATCATAGCTGACAAATGTAAGTCAAACATTCTGCATGGAATATGCTCATAATTTAACCAAACCGGCAATATTGAATGCCGGACGCATGGTGCTATCGAATCTCCGAATCCGACACATTCAACAAATGTGCCATATGGAAAGTTTCCATTCCCAAATCAAAGAAAAACATTTGGGGACGTTGTTGAGCAGTGACATTAATTTAACATTATTGTTACGCAGAAGTCTTTCGAAGGGAAACCTGTTAATCAAGCTCGGAAAACCTGGTCCTCTGTCTGCAGTCTTCACTAACCATTAGACTATCAATGTACGAGATGCAATTGCTTCCAAGTGATAGCAGGTACATTTGTATGGCGTGACTCGGAACTGCTTACAGAGTGCAACAAAGCGAATTGTAATCGGATAGCTATGTTGTGGAAATTACTTCTGGTCTACGTGAACTGATATACGGGATGGTATATTTGTGCAAATCCGACAAGTTCAGCGGATTTGAAAACGAAAAGAAATAAAAAACTGGGCCAAATTATGAAACTACATCCCGCGCATACTGAAACGCAATTTTAACAATTTAACGTTCTTACTCTCCGGGAACCGAGAAACAAGCCGGCACAATGTTGTGAAGGTTGCGAGCCCCATGACAAAAACATTGTGTGCAGGTTCGACGAACAGTTATATATTCTCGGGTAATTGTAAGCAACTCTGCTGGAACAACAATTGTCTCAAATCCATTAGAAAAAGTTCAATTGCCTCTGTAGTCGCAGCAAGTCTCTGCCTTATTCTTCAAAAACATAGATCCCTTTATTTTGGTTCCCCTTATCCTTTTTACCGTTTACAATGTGGTTGCAACCTCTAGTCACATTATTGTTGTTACTGGCTTCTGTTGCCACTAGGTTACCTCGGGATGACCATTCACATTCGTTGGAGCATTCTGATGGCAATGACATGCCTGGAATGGATGATGGTGACGTGTTGGATGCTTCAGAAAACTCGCCATCCAGCTCTGTCGCTTCGTTAGTACCTGTAGCTCATGTGGGGCAACATCATCATGGAATGCCTATCCTTGAAATGAAATTAGCTCCGGAAGAGAGATTATATTGGCAAAATTACTCGACTGAAACTTACTTCAATACTCCTTCTCTGAGCCGTGGATCACTCTTTTTGCATATTGGAACATACGTTGGATCGTTCATGTTCTTGTACCCATTGGTGCTAGTGCTCTGGAACACCAATCATAAATTGTATTTCCCCGCATTGACTATTCATTGCGGGCTCATTGTTTTTTCCGCCATCAGTTTCTTTGTCTTTGAGGCTTCCATTAAGGATTTGTTTCCTCACAATGCCTTTAGTGTCATGACTACCATCTTGATGATCACGACCATTGGCCAATGGGGTTTGGCATTGATTGCATCGGCTTACTCTTTCCTTACCACCACCGAGAACTTTGGAGATTACTCGGAAATCGATGATCTGCATTCCTTTTCCGGCTCTCCGGGAAGTACACTTCGTGGGTCTACATCTACCTCCAGTCTGTTTGAATTGGATGACCTTTCAGACCACAATGGTCACACGATGACTTCCAACGATGCCATGAGGTTGCCTCAACCTTCTTCGCAAATGTCCCAACTCTTTTTAAAATTCCCTGCATTCCAAAGTTTAACTCAAAAAACCGGCAAATTTGCATTGTTCCTTACTTCTTTGGCCAATTGGGCTCTCTTCGGCTACTTCTTGGTCTATCTTGGAACCGGTGTAGCTACATACACGCTTTACGGTCAAGGAAAATCAATGTTCAACTTATTAGCTCATTTCATTAAGGGTGGTGTGTTTATGGTGTTGGGTTTTGTGTCTTTGGCCCGTTACTGTGGAGCATTCGAAAAGAAAGGCTGGGCCTGGAACCATATATTCATTAAACCAACTCAAAAGAAAAGTTTCTGGACTAGATGGTTTTCGCCAGGAACTTGGACAATGGAGATGGTCGAAAGTTCGTTGATTTTGTTTTATGGTTCTACCAATATTTTCTTGGAGCACTTAGCCAATGCTGGCGGAGCTTGGTCAGCTAAAGATTTACAGCATGTTTCCATTGCCTTCATTTACATTGGATGTGGTCTTTGTGGTGTCTTACTTGAGAAGAAAATCTCTAGTTGGAGGAAAGCAAAAGCTTTAGAATCCCTCGAAAAGTATTCCGACTCAAAATCTATTAATGGTATTATGGCAGCTAATCCTGGCTTTTCTCCAAACCCATTCCCTCTCTTAACGATCTTTTGGACTGGGTATCTCATGTCTCAACATGAGCAGGAGTCCCAAATGGCTACTGCCATCCATCTGCAATGGGGTAACATGTTTGTTTTTGCTTGTGCATTCCGTGCCATCACTTACGGATTTTTCTTAGTTGCCCCTGTCAATAATAAGACCATGACCAAACCACAGATGCCCATGTCCGAGTTGGTGGTCTCGTTCTGTCTCATGGCTGGTGGCCTCATTTTCATGGAATCATGTACCCCTGTGGTTCATCTGATGGAGTATTACGGCTACTCGGCAATGTTCACATTGAATCTCACCTTAGGTATTGTTACCTTATTAATGGCTTGGCAAATGTCTGTTTTTTCACTCAAGGATTGCTTGATGAAGCGTGGTAGCTTCCGTTCAGCAGTTTAAATTTGAGTTTTGGTTTCGGGTTTCATATTTGTGTTGTTGTCCAATGGACTAATTTTCTTTCCCATCGACTTCAACAATTTCCTAATTACTTCTAATAGATTAATTATTCGAATCTTATAGTATATGTACCTAAGTATTTTGGAATACATGCAACTAATAATTAAGACTTTTGAGCCTTATATAAGACTATCTAATCATTTGCAACGAATAAATATGATTCTTGAAACTTATACAAGGAATGAAGTGAAAGATACCTTTTTCATGACGGGACCATCCCTATGACTTTGAAACAACTCCAAAAGTCAATTAAAACATTCAATTATCCAGGCGTTTCAACTCTTTTGCAATGATCTCAACTTCAGCTGGACCTGTGCTACAGCAGCCACCAATAATACGGACATTTGGGATCTTTAGCCAATCTCTAACACCAGCAGTCCAACCGTTGGTGTCTGAGCGGAATTGATATTCACTAACGTTAGACATGTCGTTTTCAAAACCCAAATTGGGGTATATGACTAATGGAAGGGGCTCCTTGGTAAGTTTTTTTGCAGTTTCATTGAATGTAGAAATGATTCCAGAAACCAACTCGTATGAAATACAGTTACTGCCGCTTCCGATGAAATTTTGTGCCACCGGGCCGTTAAGTTGGGAGTAAATGTACTCAATGACATCGGTAAGTGGAGTTCCATCGACCAAAGTCTCAGGAGTTTTACAGCTCAAAGTAAGGTAGAAGTCCTTATGGTAGTCGGAGGTATAGACCAGGTGAATAAGGTCAAAAATACCTTTAACTTCGTCAAAGTTGGGAATAGTCTCGAACGCGATCACATCTACACCCTCGTTTTCCACGAAGAATTTCAAATGTTCCTGGTGATAATTTGCCAAAGCGTCACGCTTGAGACCATCGTAATCACCACTATACTCAGCACCATTGGCCAAATAAGCTCCATAAGGTCCGATGGATCCAGCCACATAGATCTTTTCTGACTTTGCAGAAAGCTTGATAGCATCAAGAGCACAGTCGATAGAAGTTTGCCAAGTTTGTTTGGCACCTTCCAAGTCAAGATCAGCAAACTTCAGTAATGTCTGAGAAGAAGCTTGATACGTGGCGGTAATAAGCATTTGAGCACCTACATCCACATAACTCTTGTGAACGTTGGTTACCCACAGAGGCTCTTGAAGTAGAATCTTGGTTGACCACAAAGGCAGACCCTTGACGGAAAGAGGATGGTCAAGAGGGACAAGTTCTTCAAGAGCAGTACCCATTGAACCATCTTGAACAAGACGTTTGCTGGAGAGTACGCGAGAAAGAGACATCGTAATTAGTGGTAAGAGGCAGATAATGTAGGTGGAGTAATGATGGCTATTAGTGGGTATTGGCGGGATAATATGCGGTTATATGTGGATAATATGCGGCTGTTAGTACGTATGTGCGGCTAGTGGCGGCGATGATGGAAATCAGAAACTACTAGCTTAACTTGGATGTACCAGGATCAATCGCTTTTCAAGTTCCAGAGGAATAAGTGGATGTTGGAGGAATTTTGCAGCCACAGTTGAAGAAAAGTGCCCATGGCTCAATATGCAGCACGGCGAAAGCGGAGCTGTAGAACAGCGAAAGCGGAATAAGGGAGCCAAACAAACAAGATTTTGTGAGATAAAAAAAATGATTTGTTTGGCTAATTTCGATGGTTTATCATATTTTAAGAGAGAATACACGAAAAAACGGATTTTTTGAAAATTGCATTTCATCCAATATTCTGTGATTTAGAGGTATTAACATAAATTTTTGGCCTGGCTAGTAAGGCAGAGAAGCGAGAGGGAGACCAAATTTGAAGAAAGGCGTAGAGAAGCAATCAAAAGGCTATCTCAGTCGGGAAAAATTTCCGACCAATAGAAAACAAAGTCCGGAAATAATTCCGAAAACAGAAGTGTTCGGCAAGGAATTAACCCCCAATTCGGTTAGCTCGCTCCAATCCACATCATTGCCTGTCCTCTCTAGCTTCTGGCCTTCGGCTTCGCATTACATCTCATGGTGTCCCATCAACACCCCGCGAAATGAATAATTTCAACCACTACCACCAACTCCCCCGCCAACAATGGACAATTCATCCAAAAGGTCTCGGGATGAGTTCGAGCAAACTCCGAACGAATACGATGATCATTCCAAAAAACAACATATCGACCCGATGGCGGAGTTGACTGCCAACATTTGTAAGGACATCCGTCGAATTGGAGAAAACTCCAATCTCGCCAGCCAAGTAGAAGATATTTCATATATTACTAATCCAATTGTGGCCGAATTCGAAAAAGTCGACTCTTTACGTGAAGCGATTCTTGCCACATTGTATGCTGTTGTCAAAGAGCAGCCTCATAAGATCCCCAATCTTAGTATTCTCATGCTCATTTGTAATGCTAAGAACTTCGTGGTGTCGAAAATCGTAGTGGAATACTTCCATGCTAGAGCACAAGAGCTCCTCGACAAGGCACGCCGTCAAGATGTCGACATGGCTGATACTGAGCCTGTTCAGGAACCATCTCCTGAGAAGACCGATAACGAGACAGAAGAAGGTGCTGCAGAAGCTCCAACACTGTCAGAAAACGCAGGAATATTCAACGATCTCAAATCGATTCTTAAGTTCTTGGCTACTTTGAATCCTATCATTGAAAATAATGCTGTGACTACTATCCTTAAGCAGTTCATGCAAGCAGCTATAGACTTACAAGAAGTTAGCTCCACCAGATCTGGAGTCGCAGAAGCACTTTACTACAATGTTCTTATTGCCACACCTTACCTTTTCGCCAACGAATTTACGGCCCAAACTGCAGAACAGGCCAATGAAGTCGTTGATTTGGCTCTGAAGTTCGTTATCCGCGACCAAACAAACTCAATTTCCATCTTGGAACCCTTTGACACAAAAGGCTCTAACTTTGTCGATTATTTGCCATATCAACCACAAAAAATCATCAATTTAATTGGTCCTGCCATCGTATCGTTACAGACTGAAGCCAAGGATTGGAGCGGTTTGAAAGGTTCTTTGTTCCTTGAATTCTCAGGCCTTGTTGACTCCATCATTCAGGAGGGTCTTAGCAAAAACTCCATCTCCAGCGATATCGTGAAACACTCACTTCCCCAGTTCGCCTTTCCTTCAACCGAAGAGTTGATTGACTTTAAGCCAGATGGCCTTATTGATAAATTGTGGTACGAGCACCCAAGATTGATCTTCCAAGTCTACAACTGTGCGGCATCTTTCGAAACTGTCCCTTCTATCCACTCATATTTGGGTCTCTTCTTCAAAGATTTAGCATTTGACATCCTCACAAACATGTCTTTCAACCAAAAGGAAGCCTCCATTCAGTTGTCCATTTTGGATCTTTTCTGTTCCAAAAATTTGTTCAGTCCACCAGGTTCATCTGTCGATCAACTCAGTCTTATAAACGACGACAATGTCAGTGGAGAGAACAATCCACCATTATCCACTTGGAAAGTCGAGGATGTGGCTGTCGAGAGTATTTTGACAATGATTTTCCAACTCCCAAAATCTTTGCATCATCAAATTTATTATTATACTGTTCTCATTTCTTGTTGTCGTGAGAGCCCCGTTTCCATTGCCCCTGTTTTCGGAAGAGCCATTCGTTTCTTGTATAAAAACTTGGAGACCCTTGACTACGAGCTCAAAATTCGGTTCATGGATTGGATGACAACTCAAATTTCCAACTTTGATTTCAGTTGGAAGTGGGATGAATGGGTTGCAGACTCAGTCAATTACTCTAAATTGACCTATCACCCAAAGAAGAACTTCATTAAAAACTTGATTGCTAAGGAGATAAGATTGTCTAACAAGGGCAGAATAAGAGACAGTTTTGTTACAATGGGAGAAGATGACAATGGAGAGAGCACTGTGATCTCTTTGAAGGAGTTTTACAAATATTTGAACATTTCTTTGTTCCCATCACCAGTCGAGTACATTATCGATTACGACTATGAATTGTATGGTGGTGATACTGAAGAACTCAAACGCACAATTAGCGCTTCTATCCAACATAGAGTTGACGATCTTGCCGACAAACCTATGGTTTCTGCACAAGAAGAGCTTCTATTTGAGTTTTCCAATCCAAAATTACCCCTCAGCGAGATTGCAAATAAACTTTACGATTTTGTGATTGCTAATTGGAGATCAAATGAGCAATTCTGTGCCATGGTTAACGAAACCATTGATGCCATCAAATCTTCTGTTGTCAATGCAGACACAGATAGAGTGTTGGTCAATCTTCTATTCCAGACCTATGCATACATTGGCTCGCGGTCCATTTATTCTGTGGTCAGCATCATTAATAGAGACGTTGCCAAATTGAAATACATCAGTGGTGTTGAGATTACCGAGGAAGACTACAAGGTTAGTGGAACCGACTTCAGATTTCCAGACTTGAACTTGACCCCAACCGAGTTTGAAAACCGTCAAGTGTGGATTGTGGATAGTATTCTGCGGATTTGGATCCACCAACCTCAAGTTGCATTTTTGATCTTGGAATATCTTATTGAGTTTGATATCTTGGAGCCACGGTTTTTGATTAATCGTGCAGTAAAGATTGAGAATAACCTCATAATCAACAATGTGTCTTGTATGGAGTCAATTAACCGAGTTCTCAGTGCCAGTTCCGAATTAAAGAGTGGATTCCGTGAGGTGATTCTTGTCCTCTTTGGGTTGATTGTAGAGAACTTGAACACTGTGCTTGAGCGTCTATCGCTTGCTAACCCTGAGGAGGATGAAGTGGCCATCATAAAGGACTTTTCTGAGGAGGATTCCGAGAACGAGGAACTTATGACCAAAATTGACAACCAATGGTTGTTCTATGAGTACAGAGGATTGCTTAAAACGTACTTGAGACAATTTGACTTGCAACTTGCTCCATTCGTTGAAGACGTTCGGGAGCAATTCAAGAAGATCAAGAACAAGCCTCTTGAGAAGGACGTTCTTTTGTGGATTGAGGAACTTTCTTGTTAGAGATTCAGTTCATGACCTGGTGATTCAGCTCATGACAGAAGCGATTTAGTTGACCGAAGTGAGCCACTACTAGACAAAGAAAACAATCACTATTACAAGCTTTCCTTGCTACAAGACAAAGACAGAAATTCACTTAGAATCGACCCTCGGTTACAATACAAAAAAAAACACCAAACCATGTCCAGACATAATAACGTACAAAGTCACAAGCAATAATCAAACTGATAAAATCTTTTATTAGTTTGTTTCCAACCTTTCAAATTTCCAATGTTCCAAATTGAAAACTGAATATTTTCAAATCCCTGTTTCCTCTTCCTCTTTGAATATTACTCATTCTGGGCTCCAAGCCTTCACCTAAGCGGTCAAGTGCATAACACCAACTGCACCACTAGATACAACTATTATATCAAAAAAATGACCACAAATCAAGTCAATGGTGACGGATCAGACTACGCTATTGAAGTAGACAATCTCACATACATCTTCAAAAACAAAAGACGTGGATTGGAAGATATTAATTTGCAAGTGCCATGGGGTACTACCAATCTTCTTGTAGGACCCAATGGAGCCGGAAAATCTACATTGCTCAAGATTTTGGCCGGCAAAACACTCATCAAACAAGGTAGCTTGAAACTCGGAGGTTTTGATCCGTTTGAGTTCTCTTCGGCCCGAACAAGCCATCCCAATTCGGACATTAATAGCTATATCTCATATCTAGGCACAGAATGGGCCAATAATTCAGTTGTGAAACGAGACATTCCAGTGAAGCTTCTTATCTCATCTATTGGAGGAGAGGTTTATAAAGAGAGACGGGATGAGCTAATCAAACTCATGGACTTGGACCCTGATTGGTCGATGTTCTCTATTTCTGATGGTGAGAGACGGAGAGTTCAGTTGGTGATGGGATTGCTCAAGCCATGGAAGCTTCTTCTTTTGGATGAAGTTACTGTTGATCTAGATGTCATAGTAAGACAAAATCTTCTTGATTTCTTGAAGCGGGAGTGTCGAGAACGGAACTGTTGTGTGGTGTATGCTACTCACATTTTCGATGGCTTGGGAAGGGACTGGTGTGATCGAATCATTCATTTGAACGAGGGCAAGAAAACTGATGATGTTGATATTTCGAAAATCCGGTTTACCAGTGATGTTAAAGGTGCATCGATTCAACGCAACCAACTTAACGAGATCTCTCAAATAGATGTCCAACTTGCACAATCTCTACACCCACTTGTTTTACGTTGGTTACACGAGGATTTGGAAATCAGAGGATCAAGAGAAGAGGAAAAGTTACGTGTTGCCCAGAAGATTAACGATTGGGATAATGCTCGAGATGGACATTACTTCGACAAGGACTCTCGTTTGGGTGATTACTTCAGGGCTACAAGAGGAACAAGTTAAAAGAAGCAATCTATGAATGTGTTTCTTTTTTTGAATTTTGTTATCAATAGTGAATAGTTTTGAAAAGAAATAGAAAATAGAAAATAGCGAGTACCAATAGCTAATGTCAGTAACAAGTATCATTGTAAAGATCAATACCTTACATCCATAGTATTCACCCATATCCAATGAAGTTGATCGAAAGACTCAAAGAAAAAACAGATCATTTCCATCAAAATACTTCCAAAAGAGCCCCTGCCAGCAGGAAATCTTAAACTTGATCTCTATATTCTTCCCATAAGAGCCTTCCTTTCAATCTCTAGAAATGCTCTGGTGTCACTTTCAGTAGCAAGTTTTTGCTCCAATACCCAAAGTTCAAATCTTGAATCCAACATCTCCTTTTGATAGCTTTTTGAAGAGACGGGAATCATATCAGCAATAGAAGAATGGGGCTCAGAAAGAGCACCCTTAGCTGCCAATTGCCTCTTGTTGGAGTTGTTGACCAGTGACAATGGAGTCGTTGGAGCTCTTTTTCCAACAGAACGAGGAGTTCCTGCTGTGTGCGTTTTTGACATTTGAGATGCTTTTTTTGTGAGGGAGGAGGTGTTCTCTTGAGCTTGTTGTGGGGCTTTTGCTCTGGAAATTTGGTGAAGTGATGTTCTGTAATGGTAAACAAGTTATCACGTGGATCGGGTCATGTGACTTGTCTGAGGTGGCATTTCATTGTTGGATAAAGCAATGTTTCTGTTCAGAAAAGCTTTTTCTAATTTTTTATCAATTTAAATTACCACCTCTTCGTTCCCCCCTTTTCCTTTTTTTTCCATTTGTTTGTTTTTGTTCTTTCCTTTTGCCTTTCTCGTTTGATGGGATTGCCTGCAGAACCACACATGGACCCCACACTCGTATCTCATCTAAAGAAACCTTCAAAGATGCCCAAAATGAGAAAAATATATAAATTTTATTAATCCAATCCGAACAGTCATAAAATTTTGGAATATGCAGTTCCTCCATAAAAACCTAAACCGCAGATCAACATGACAGCAGATCATTCAAGAGACGGTACAGGGCACGAAGTAAACCACGTGACCTCGCAAAGAAATTATATAAGTCCCGCCGCGTCCGCCAATGAAAAAAATTCCATAACCACAAAATGTCTAACAACGAGAGAACCTTCATTGCCATTAAGCCCGACGGAGTCCAAAGAGGCTTGATCTCCTCTATCATTTCCAGATTCGAGAACAGAGGTTTCAAGTTGGTTGGTATTAAGTTGTGCCAGCCTACTGAGTCTTTGTTGAGAAACCACTACGAGGACTTGCAAGAGAAGCCATTCTTCCCATCTTTGTTGTCTTACATGTTGTCTGGTCCAGTTTTGGCCACCGTCTGGGAAGGTAAGGACGTTGTCAAGCAAGGTAGAGCTATTTTGGGTGCTACCAACCCATTGCAATCTGCTCCAGGTACCATCAGAGGTGACTTTGCCATTGACATGGGTAGAAACGTTGCTCACGGTTCCGACTCTGTTGAGTCTGCTAACAAGGAGATTGGTTTGTGGTTCACCAAGGAGGAGTTGGTTGAGTACAAGCCAGCTATGTTCTCTTGGATCTACGAGTAAATGTACTGTGGATAGGGTGTTCTTTCCTTAGCCTTGTATGACTTGTAATAAATATTCTTATCTTATGACTGAAAATGTAGTATGAAAGTAGTATGAAAGAGTTCAGAAGGAGTCAAGAAGAAGAAAAAGTGAATCTTTTGCTTCGTCTCTCTCTCTCTTCTGACTAGCCTTGTAGTGACTTGGAAATTTGGCAATTTGACAATATGGAGGTTTCTTAGGAACTTCATGCAAAAAAAAATTGGTACTTTCTCTTTCCATTTGATTTTCTTTCCTTCTTTTCTCTTTCTTTTTTCTTTCTCCTACCTTTCTTTGTTCTTCCTTCCTGCCTTCTTACCATACCTCTCTCCTCTTCACCACCCCCATACTTGTTCAACTTCAACACTCCACCAAAAGTGTCGTCCAGCGAATAAAATCAGACCCTGTTTTTTAAAAAAGTAAACACAGTACTGCATCTTCTTCAAATTCTGGTCCTTTCTATTCATTTCTCTGGATCCGTATCTCAATTGACGGCTCCTTCGTCTCACCACAAACTACACAATGTCTATTGATGAAGATCTCTTCGACGAGGCTGATAATGATGTAGAGCTAGAAGAGGATGGTGATAATTATGCCATGGATGTTGACGATAATGAAGATAATGGTGATAATATCGATGAAGGTGATGAAGGTGATGAAGGTGATGAAGGTGATGAAGGTGATGAAGGTGATGAAGGTGATGAAGGTGATGAAGGTGATGAAGGTGATGATGATGGTGAAGACAATGATGACAACGAAGATGATGACGATGATGATAACATGGAAGAAGACAATGATGATAACATGGAAGAAGACAATGATGAAAATGCTGAAGATGATGACGACAATGAGGAGAACGATGACAATAATCGTATAGATCACCCCAATCAGTCAGATGATGATGAACAAACTGAAAGAAACGAAAACAGCTCTCAGGCAGAATACACCACAGGTTCAAGAGCATTCTCCCCCAAACACTCATCTGATGATCGTTCAAATGGTCAGGTAAACAACTCTAACTCAGCTAATAACGACCAAATAGGTAATGGAGCCTCTACTGATGGCAACAACGCCAATGGCATTGGTTCAAAGTCTTCCAAGGGTTCTAGGGATTCTTCAGTGGTTCCTCCAACAAAGCTTGACCGTGAAACAATTCGCAAAAACGCAATCATAGGAATCAAAGCAGCAGATGAACTTGAAGTTGTTCCTACTGTTGCTGTGCCATATTCACAACAATGCCACGCATTGGCCATTTCCGAGGGCCCCAAATGGCTTCTTACTGGTGGTGAGGATGGTTTCATTCGAAAATATGACTTTGCGGCATCAATTGAAGGCAAGTCCCCTTTAACCGTTGCTCAGCGACATAACCTTATGGAGAGTATTAATAAAGCAGGAGTCATCTGCTCATATTGGGAAAACGAACAACCCATGACTAAAGCTGAGATTCTACAAAACAATCCAAAGTTCAGGGAATCGGACTTCACCTCGGGTTCAGCTACATATGAACCCAAATTGAGCCCAGTCTACGCTTTAGAAGTGGAAAGGTCTGGTCTTTGGTGTTTGTCTGGTCTCCAGTCTGGTGGTGTCTCACTTTACACCATGATATACAATGAGGGTGGCCTTCATCACTACTTCCCTCATTCCTCTAATAAGCTCACATTGAATGCCGACAACCACAACGGCCATTCTGACGCTGTTTCTGTTCTTCGACTAAATTACGAGCAGAACAGCTTTCTTTCCGGCTCCTGGGATAAAACAATACGGGAATGGGACCTCAATACTGGGAAGACCCTCAATGTATATAAAGGCAGTTCGGGGCAGATTTCAAGTGTCCAATACCGACCTCAGGGTTTAGCAGACCTAACCTTCGCCACTGATAATGATGTTAATAATGGAAGTGACGATGTTGACGGTAAAATCAACAACAACAACAGTGACGTGGACTCCTTGTTTGGCAGTGATGCAGAGGATGACAATGAAAATGTGTCACGAATCTCCAAGTCAGAACCTCCTTCTTCAAAAGCGCATACCGATAACAACATATTCATGAGCTCTGGAATTGATGGCACTCTCAACATTTGGGATGCCCGGGTATCGGGTTCCAATTCAGTTCTTAAGCTCGCTGTTCCAGATGGTGTACCTCCATGGTGTCTGGCAGCTACGTGGTCAAATGATGGAGACAAGATATACGCCGGAAGGAGAAATAACTCTGTGGACGAAATCTCTCTACGAATGCCGCATACCACTAAATCGGGAAATACAAAGGTTCCTAATGTCCTGAAGAGGCTCATGTTCCCCAAGGGCTCGGGCCCTGTGAACGCATTGACAGTTCTCCCGAACGATAAATTCATTTTCTGCGGATCTGTTGATAATATTCGGCTTTATGACTTGAGCTTGTATTCAGAGGGTCTGGTCTCCGCGGCACCTAAGAAAAGAGCTACGCCATTCCTTGTTATTCCAGGCCATCATGGAGGTGCTCTTAGTAGCATGATTGTGGATAATACTGGACGATTCATGGTGACGGCAAGTGGAAACAGGGGATGGGGCCATCAGCCTTTTGCTGAAAACGTTTTGGTTTATTCCATTGACTACTAATCATCAACATTTAGTGTTTGGGTATCATTAACTCATTATTGGGTCATGAAAAGATAAAATTAGCGTTAGATTATACGATCTTGTCAAATGCAAAAACCGACTTCCTAACACTGCCTAATCCAACCTCAGAAAAGTATCTTCCTATTCTCCCAAGCTCGGTGTTTTGGACAGAAGTAAGGACGTCACCCATTGCTTTCGAAGCATGGCTGAAGATGGAATTATTCCAAGAGCCTTCTGGTATTAGGAAACCAACCCGTCTCACCAACGAATAGTATACTTTGGACGAGTATCCATGAGAAACGTCGGAGTGTTTAAGAAGAAAATGTAGAAGAAATCCAATAATTCCAATGGTCACACTTAACTTGTAGATATATGGCTTTAATGAGGTCAGATGATCTTTTCGAATGCGTTTATCATCTTTGGTTTCCTCGCCGTGTAAGTTAAGCTTTTTGAGAATGATGGAAGAAGTGTAGGAAAGTCGAATATTGATCGATGACGATACTGCGGTAAGATTTGACAAGGACGATGTTAGTAAACTGAGCGACAGAGAGGCCACAGAGTCCTCATCTAGAGAATTTATGGATGAGGTCAAAGATTCCTGTTCCATGGCTTTGGCGAATAACTGTGACTCGTGCATAGATTCTTGGGCCTGTTGCTCTTCTTGTAGTTCAATAAGAGACTGTAAATCAACGCTGGAAAAAGCTTTATGTGTCGAATGTTGTTCATTTGTGCTTGCGCGTAGCTTGGAGCTGGTCTCTACTACTGAGTCAGTGTTGAACTCCTTAAACCAAGAATATGATGCCTCATTCGAAGCAAAAAGGTTTTCAAGTGGCCACTTCTCAATAAGAGCAGCAGCACCTGTTAGAATGTTGGCCAAATCAGCATCTGAAAGAGCTGAAAGCAAAAAAGCCGGAGAAAAGATCTTGTGGACGAGGTCGGGGTCAACAGAATCTAACTCAGATAAGTCACCAACATCTAGTTCCTCGACAATCTTGGGCTTGTAGTGAATAATGGTTGATACATAAACGTAAGCCAATGTTGAAATAGAGCCATAACCGAATATGAAGTCCCATATTATCATGACATGATTCAAGTTGCTAATGTCATGACTATACATTGTCAATGTAGCCAGCAAAGCTGGATAGAACTTATAGTCGTAGAAGGTACCATACGTGGAAGTAAACGATGAACTAGTCTGTCTGATGAGTTGAAAAATTGTGGGATCGACGCTCTCCAAAATCAAAGGGACAAGCTTCAAATGGTTGATTGATAGTCCAATGTGAGGATTCATAAAGTCTCTGAGGTGGTAAAGCGCCAAATTCTCCAAAAGTTTAAAGGCACGTTCATCGTGATCATTCAAATCATTATGGACAATAAGTGCAACACTGGCAATATCATGAAAGCCTTGATAATAATTCAAGCATGGATATTTACGCAACACTTTGACAATCAAGCAGTATAAGCGTTTACGCAAAGCCTCTACATCTTCAGGCGAAAGGATGGTTGTATAAGACGAGTTCATGTCGTGACTAAACGAATGGAGATGTGAAGAAAACGTAAACAGGCGTTTTATATCAAGAAGAACCTGGTCTTCATCCTTATGAGGAGCACAATCATTGATTTCCAAAGTGTTCAATAAAGATTCGTCGGTCTGAGGATCAGTAGTGTAGCACAAAAGAAGTGGCCAACCGTCGCAGCGTAACTGCACTGAAAGTAGTCCTCTTGAAGATATTGATAACAGAGCAAGGGATTCAACATCTTTGTTTCCAATGGCTTGTGAGATCAGGGATGCTTTATTATTGGTTTGTGAAAGTTCAATATTTTCCAGGCGTGCAAAATGTAACTCTTCCCAATCTTTGGATAGAACAGAATCTACAGGTTTTTCACTGTCAAGAGTCATTTGGTGGAGATTAGGTGCAACAATTGACATATTCTGGCGGCACTTGTGAAAAGAAAAGCTTTGCTTTGTGTATGGTTTTATTATTTTTGTAGTTTCACAGTGACTATAAGTTTGCAGTTGTTCTTGTTACTTGAGTTATTGTTGTTACTTTTTGTGGTTTGTTATTGTTCTTGTTCTTGTTTTGCTTTGTCTGCAGTTTTGTTATGATTTCAGGAATCGGTACTTCAAGGGTTGTTGTGGTTGCAGTAGTAATTGGTGGCAGTGTTGTTTAATCAATGGAAGTCTGTTTGTGACTGTGCCAGATGTGAGCAGCAGAAGATTGTCTAACGTCAGTGACTGGAATTGATTAACGGTTAGAACGTCACTATTGGAACTCTTTAGACGTCAATTATTTCTGGTCGCTTCTTGAACTTGGGGTTGTGTAGTGGTGAAGTTGTGAAGTAATCGAGTGATGGGGTGTTGGAGAAGAGTAAGATAAGGCGCTGCAGACAGAGCGCATTATCATGGAGAAGATAGAGCAATTCATAATGAAGGGTATGGGTTTTTTTGAAAGACTTTTGTTTTTTTTAGCTTTTCGAATGTTTTGAATTAGGTTGTTTTTTGTTCAATTTATTATCTCCACCACTTTGTTTGGTTCTTTCGTCATATGAGTTGAGACCAAGTGTGATCAGATGGGAGTGAAGATAAGACTCGGAGAAAAAGAATAAAAGAAGTTATGGAACTGGAATTTGGGAATTTTAGATTTTAAAATCTTGAAACTTTAAATGATAGAAGTTATATTAAGGTATTGGAGTGTTGCATATTTGGTTTTAGGAAAGTTTCAAAGCCTACAAGATTCAATAGATTGAAAAGAGATTGGGTAATTTCAAGTAAATCTTTGAATTTTCCAACACGAGTTTTTTTCAGAATTGATCTTTTCCATAGTTTACAGTAAACCCGGTATACCAGTGTGTAATTCTTACTGAGCTTCTTTACCATTAGTTTTCATCAAAGATAACATTTTCTGGTCTAATAGAGTCGATTGAAGCTTTGAACGATTTGAGAACTATTTTCAGTTCTTGAAACTGCAATATTGAATATTAGAACTTGATTTGAGTCTATCGGAACCAATTATCTAACTGGTCCTACTTCAATACCGTATAATACTCCCACAATAATACTTGTTCCCAACTCTTTCCATCACTATTACATTTTTCCCGAGTCTATAAAGAAAAAATTAAAAATAAAATAAAAACAAATATATCAAAACTCTCTTCACCTTTTGCCTATACTGTGTAACATGAACCTTATACTAAACCACATCGACCTCATGACAGTTGTCACTTCCAAACACGGCTCAAACCAGAAAAAAACTTCACGATTTCAAATTCATATTTCGCCTTTCTTCAACATTACATTTCTTCACCATCTACCCTTTTGAATCCAATCTATTTACCAATTATGGAATATGCGTCCTGCAAATAAGCTTATCGGATATATAAGTGAGCCGAACCCCACACAAATTTCACTTTTCCAGAATTTTTTCTTCCTCTCCCCAGAATTCATATCCGCTCATTAGATTTTCCTTCCCATGGTTATCGTCACCGTAAACCCCGACTCTCTCACCATTGAGTTACAAGGCTCATCAACAACTTTTCACCACATTTGGCTCAGGGACCATTGTCGGTGCCCTGACTGTTACTATGGCACAACCAAACAACGGCTACTTAATTCGGCCACTATTGACGAGAATATCCATCCGCTAGAAACTTCAATTGAAAATGGTAAGTTGTTGGTAACTTGGTCTCAAGATAATCATAAGTCTGTGTACGCTTTGGACTGGTTACGGTTACATGCTTACAACCCTCCACTTTTGGTCAATGGATCAGATGATTCAGAGAAACTGTTGCAGCGTGAACTTTGGACCGTCAAGGATATGGAAAACAATATGCCCCGTGTCAACTACCTTGAAATTATGGCTTCGAATGACGATTCTGATGGTGAAGCTGCTATCAAGGACTGGTGTCAGAAGATCTGGCGTCATGGCTTCACTCTCATTGATAACGTTCCAGTTACTCCCGAGGCCACTGAGAAACTTTGCGAACAACTCATGTACATACGTCCCACTCATTATGGTGGATTCTGGGACTTTACCTCCGACCTTGGGAAAAAGGATACCGCCTATACTAACTTTGATATCTCATCTCACACTGACGGAACTTATTGGTCTGACACCCCTGGTTTGCAACTCTTCCATCTTTTGTACCATGATGGTACTGGTGGTACCACCTCTTTAGTAGATGCCTTCAACTGTGCCGAAATCTTAAAGAAAGAAGACCCTGCCAGTTACGAACTCTTGACTAGAATTCCTGTTCCCGCTCACTCGGCCGGTGAAGAAAAAGTATGCATCCAACCTGATATTGCTCAGCCAGTTTTGAAACTCGACGGCAATGGCAAACTAATCCAGGTCAGATGGAATCAAAGTGATCGTTCGTGTATGGACAAGTGGGTTGAACCTCGGGATGTTCCTAAATTCTACAAAGCGATCCGTCTGTGGTACAAGATCATTTCTTCTCCTGAAAATGAAATATTTTACCAATTGCGTCCTGGCCAGTGCTTAATTTTTGACAATTGGCGTTGTTTCCACCTGAGGACTGAATTCACCGGGAAGCGCAGACTATGTGGTGCTTACATTAACAGAGATGATTTTGTCAGCAAATTGCGTATTTTAACCCTTGGGCGAGAGGAGGTTCTTAAAAGCCTCTAGAAAGGTATTAGGAAATATAAAAGAAGGTTACAACAAGGTTGATTATATGTACAAAATAACCAGAAGCAGATAATTTTCATTCTATAACGTTAGTTTTCATTAAAATCAGTTCAGTGGAAGATAGGAATCTCATCCCAGTCCCATGGGTCGTTGAAGCGCAAGCCCACATCCAACTTGGAAATGGTGTCAATCTCACTCTCTGTAAGATCAAAGTCGTTCACATTCAAGTTGGCCAACAAACGTTCGGTTTTATTGGACTTTGGAATAACGGCAAGACCTCTTTGGGTGGCCCATCTTAACAAAACTTGGGCGGAAGATTTTTGGTGAGCGGTCGCAATGGCGGCAATGTCCTTGTGCTCGAATAAAGCCACACAGTCTTTGACCTTAGGGTGGTCCAACTCAACGAAAGATTGAGGGCCGAAAGAAGAGTAAGCGGTGATGGCAATACCTTTAGACTGAACCCATTTAACCAACTTTGGTTGTTGCAAGTATGGGTGGTGCTCGATTTGCAACACAGCAGGTGGAATTTCAGCACCTCTGAGCAAGTCAAGAATCAAGGCACCGTTGAAGTTGGAGATACCAATGGATCTGATTTTACCCTTTTGCACCAACTTCTCCAATGCTCTCCATGTGTCAAGCAAAGGAACGTTTTCGTAGTGGAAGTTGTTGCCGTCACCACAGTAGAAGCCTGGTGGGTATTTCTCATCATGAGGAACATATTTGAAGGCAATTGGGAAGTGGATCAAGAACAAGTCTAAGAAGTCCACTTGCAAGTCGCTCAAGGTTCTGTCCAAAGCCTTCTCGACATTGTCTGGGTGGTGGAAGTTGTTCCATAACTTGGACACTACAAAGAGCTCATCACGAGCTACCAAGCCCTCGTCGAGAGCAAGTTTGATTCCTTGGCCAACTTCTTTCTCGTTACCGTAGTCCTCAGCACCATCGAACAATCTGTATCCGACCTTAATAGCGTTGTAAATTGTGTCAGCGCAAGTTGCTTTGTCGACTTTCCAGCAGCCGAAACCGACCTGGGGCATTTCGTAGCCGGTGTTCAATTTGATAGTGGACATTGCGATAAGAAGCAAGCGTGAAACTAGAAGAAAGAGCTTTGAAGGTTGAAAGACTTGACACTTGAACTTTAAGAGAAGTGAAAAGGCTCGTTTAACTTTGACTACAAATGCAATTGGGGGGCATCTTTGACCCTTTTATACTCCTCAGTGGAGAAATGGCAACTTCGTTCCTGCAGATAAGACTCTTTTCTGCAGTCTCTGGGGAAACTGACGTCAAAAGAGGAAGTGTTACCGGGATTAGTGGGGCTGACAGGGGTAAGAGGAAGAAATTAAAAAGGAGAATGAGAAAAAATGAAAATGAAATGAAATGAAAATGAACTTTGAAAAATGAATTTCGAAGTTGAAATTTTGATTATGACATTTTGGAGTTCCATTCTTGTTTTTCTTGTATCTATATCTGTAGCGCTTCTGGCAGAGGTTGAGGAGACAAGCGGTGGTTGTATTATCTGAGGATAGATGAACGAAGAGAGGAGGTTTCTTGATTAATTAATTGGCTTCTGATTTCTTGATATTGGCAATTTTTGTTAAACTGTTATAGAATCTGGACGGATCATTGTGGGGCGAAGTGGGTAATTCTGTTACCTAGAAATGGTTATACACTTTGTCCATTGAACAAGATAACAAACAGTTTCAAGAGACTTGTGTAATTAATGGAATAGAATAAGAAGGAAATAAAAAGGGTTTGGGAGGATCTGGGAAAGATTCCTGAATATAATTGTTAACTGTGAAGATAGTAGAGAATTGTGACAATGGAGAACAGTTGAAGAAACTTGAAACTCATTTGAGAGTTGAAGATTATAAGATCATTGCTGAATGAAATTTTTCTTGAAATGTGATTGTCGGAAATAAGTGTTGACAGAGAGACGAAAGAGATGATAGAGACGAGTCTAATTAAAGAGATGGGAGAGACAAGTGTAATTAAAGAGACAAGAAACAAGAGAGCCGAAAGAGATGAGAAAGAGTAACTAGAGTGATTTGTGCGCGTGGTCGAAAGAGCCTGTATTTTTGAATGTTAATCAAAATGCGTTAGATTATTGAAACGATCCATTGTTATCACATACGGTCTACTACTCTTGGCTGTATTCACTTCAAACACTTCCAAGGACATTCAAGCAAAATATTACAATTTACATTTCCTTCTACTTTAAACTTCTCTAATTCTACTTTTTGTTTCTAATCCTTTCGCCATTCATCTTTCTTCTTCTATTCTCTCGCTTCTACTGCAACTACAACACAAACCTATTCGTCCTAGGCTTACTTCCTGGATAATGTTAAAAAACCGAAAGTTTACGAAATTGAATTTTCAAACACCCTTTCGTTTCTTTTTGTTGCTAAATATGGCAAATTTTTGGTAATTTTGCAACCAATTTGTAATTTTGCAACCTGGTGTTAAACATTTGACATTATCAAAACACTAAAAACAAAACCCCGAAATAAAATTAATCTTTCCTCAATAGATCTTTAATCAAAAGCGTTACAATTTCCCCCTTTTATCTTTATTTACTTTTAATTTAATACGTCACAGCTCTTGTTTTGAATTGCCATGCCTACATACAGGGTCACCTGAAACGTAAACAAATACTCAGAACCACATCTTCTTTCCCAAAGAGCCCCAAAACGTCTCTAGTTGAAACCAATTATTTGTTCATACAAAAAAATACTTATATTTCACATAAACTTACGTATTTTTGCCAAAAATTTCTCTTCCAGCGGCAAGACATCATGAGATTGGTCCCTTTGATTGTAAAGGTCACATACTGTCAAGAAAACCCACAGTTCGCCGTAGAAAATGAAAGTTGTATCGAGTTTCAAGGCGTAAAGTACTCCTTCGCGTCGCTTTCTTCTGAGCCATGGTCATCTTCGGCCCTTTCGAAGCTCTACCTGGGCTCTTGTACACTTGTCTTGGTTGGAGACTCTCAACAAGCTGCAACTGAAACACTCCGTGAAATACTTTGCTTTGGCAGTTCAATTCAACTGACTTATGTTTCTTCAGCTGAGGTTTGTAAGAATAGGAGCTTTGTGGATGTTTTGAATCCTGGTTGTGGCAGGAAGTTCATCAAGAAGAATCCCCTCAGTAAACTCGTCAAGCGGGCAAAACTTGACACACAAGTAACAGATACAATTTGCAACCAGGTTTCAATTACTGGCCTGTCTTCCCTAGACTCACCAAGACTTAGAGCTTCTACTGTCGTCACTGTGTATCATGGCACAGACATATTGACCATCATAGATCTAGCAGGTCCCGAGAAGCTCAATGGCTTCTGTCGCCTTAACGATAACACATCTTTGGAGACTCAAAGCCATGGCTTTTTGTCAAGTTTCATTTTTGATTTGGTCCCAATGACGAATGTTAGATACCATTTACATCTTGACCAAGGAGCCGATTTGACCATAATAAGAGCTTTGTTGGATATTTTCGCGTCATCCACCAGGAAAAATTCCTTTCCACAACTCTCTGATCCCGCAAGGTCAAGTTCTCCCCTTCCAAACGGCCCTCTTCCTGGTTACGCTCGTCCTACCAAGTCTTCAATTGCTCCGAGAAATCACTCAAGTTCGATTTACATGATCAGCAAACCCACGCTGAAAAAGCAAGAATATTCAAGAAGAAAGACAACAATTAGTTCATCACATTTGGTTGAAAGATTGAGCTTGAGTCATAGAATGTTGCAAACTGAAAAAACCGTCACAGAAGTGAAAAACCAACACCGTGCTGCTCTAATTTCCCTCAAAGAAGAACTTGCAAACGTGAAAACATTGATGGTTCCGATTAATAGTTGCATTTCCGAAGCAAGGAACAATTTGTCGAGCTATCAACAAGCAAAGAATAACCAAGACGCAGAGCAGAGGCAAAACATTAACAGACTCCAAGAGGAAATAAAGAGGTTAGAAAATGAGGGTGCATGTTCTTCGAAACTCTTTGCTGAAAGAGAAGAACGCAGCACATCCCAAATCGCCGACTTAACGCAAAAGTTGTCCACAAAACAAGCGCAACAGAAAGACCTTACAACGTCTTTGGAAGAGAGTCAAAGAAACTTGTTGAATTTGCAAACTCAAATCCAGGACTTGAAAGCTGAAAAAGTTGAGCTAGAGTCGAAATGCACTGAATTAGAAAATGCAGAACGAACTGTTTTGGATCAACTTGCATCTCTAAAGAATGAGAAACAATCTGAAGCAATTGTGTCAGCTGAAAAGTTAAGGGCGCTTGAAAGCGAAAATACCAAACTTTCCACGATGAATGAGGAACTTAGAACCTCGCAGCTGATTCAGACAAAGTTCCAACAATCCACAACCGAAGAGCTCGAGGCTCTCAAGCATTCTAATGCAAAAAAGCTGCGAGAAATTGCTGGACTTTTGGACTTGAAGACGAAATACAGCGAGCTTGAGAATACCATAGCAAATCTCCGCAAAGAATTACAAGATAACAAGGAGCAATTCCAGTCGCTACCAGTCCCATTGAACGAGCAGAGGTCCCTTTTAAACGCTAATGAAGATGTGGCCAAAATCTTTGGATACACAGATGTCGACCTTGCTTCTATCTCCAGCACGTTTTCACCAATCACCGGGTTTGACCATCTCTCACAAATTGAACTACCAAACGTGTTGAAGAGACCAATATCCGGGATTGCTTCTAGTCCAAACCGCATTCTTCGACAATCTAATGTCAGACTTCAAGCTCCGCGAGGGGCCAAATTGGCGAGCTCGCCTGCAAGAAAAGATGCTCGTAACTGTGAGGATATTGAAAACCAGAATTGCTAGAGGTACGCATATTGACATTCTTTTTCTACTCATACTATTCTTTCTGCTTTGTTTTTACTATTATATTTGTTTATATTTGTTCATTTGGTTCAGTCATCAGTCCTCACCAACAGCACCAACAATAAACACATTTAACAACCTAGGAGTGGAAAGTAATTCATCTAGAGAACACAAAAGAACACAATTGAAATTCAGAATACATTTAAAATCACAACACAATTGAAATGCCCAAAACAGTTTGATAAACCGAAAGTAGTGAAAATTCTTGTTCTCATACAAGGAATCTGTGTCCCTAAAGATATTGATCAATAGCACAACAGATTACAAAAGCCAAAAGTTGAGATCGCACAAGTATACTTCGTGTATGCAAAAATAGTTATATACTTTTAATAATTGCTTAAACAGTCCGTCTGTCAGAGAAAAAACGCACCACAGATCCCATTCCTGTGACTTCTACGGTTTTCTCGAACCAACCCAACATCAAAGTACCATGTTTAGCACCAAATGGCGTTCCCATGATTTTGTAGATATACTTAATCAAAGTATCTTGCTGTTCATCTGACAATTGAGACACGAAAGAAGTATACTCGGATGTATTGTGGTTGTTCTTAATGGACGCAAGAACCTCGAAAACAGTATCTGTGTGTAAGGACTTGGTAGCTTCATCACTTACATATGGAGGAGTTTCCAACACTTCTTTTAAAGCGTCAACAAATTGGCCCTGGGACAATTTCTGTTTAACGGCCTGTGCAACAGCCACCACTTCTTCATGGGATACGGGGTCCACTTGAGGAATCAAGTCCAGCTTGCACATGTGGTTTTCGGGCTCTAAAGCATCGATATCAATTCTTCTCCAGTCTTCCATTGTGGTTTATGAGGGGAAAGGTGATATATTTTTGTATGTTTTTAATGCCTAATGCTGGCTAGTGTTGGTTAGTGGTGACTAGTGTTAATGCAAGGGTAATGTAGGCCAGTAGTAGGGGAATGGAGGCATGGGTGAGTCCTGGGGAAAAGGGAAGAAATATACAATTTGGTGAATTTTTTCAAAATGGATGTCTATTGAATTAATCAACAATTGAAATTCAAGGTGGAATTTTTTTTATACTTCTTTGTGATTGATTTGTGTTGTTATATCATGTAGCACCATTGTACCAGTCTAGGCATGAATAGAATAGTGATTTGATCGTTTTAGTTAATATACACAGGATATTTGTTTTTAATAGGTCTAGGGAATGGCCTATGAAGAAAGTTTTCGAGAAAGATGAAATTATGGGGTGCCATGTCTATAGTACCAAGAGATTGACAGATGATAGACAGACAATGAGACGATAGAAAATAAGATCATGATGCGATTTGACCATTAAATCATAAGATCATAAGACCATTAGATCATAAGATCATTATACCAGAAGTTCATTATACCAGAAGCCAGAAGACCAGAAGAAGTTAAGTTGTTCAGTGAGCTCAAAGAGTATATACAGCTCAAAGAGTATTGCTGTCAAAGATGAAAGAACAATATTGCAAAGGTTCAAACCATCCATTCAAATTAAAACTTGGTTGTCATCCTTTTTGCTTGGAAAGTCCCGCCCTAGAAGTTGTTTACTGAAACAACAAGATACTGATAAATCACCATTAACGCACCGTTATCTTATTGCACCTCGTTGTTCCATCATCAATAACCAAATTAAATCAACAATATCTGTCCTTACCCTATAGTCACACAGACTAATGGCTTACTGTAAAGCTAAGATACTCATGACAGTTTGGATTTCTTCTTGGCACCACCTTCTTCTTCATCATTATCATCGTCATGTTCAGCGTCGCCAGCGTCGCCAGCGTTTTCCTTAGTACCTGAAGTAGTAGCATTCTTTACGCCATTCGAGAAGTCATCGATGAACTTCAATACTGTGGCTTGTAACACTAGCGAGTCCACCACGAAAATAACCAACCCATCACTTCCAACTTCATATTTGATATGACCCTCGTTGGGAATTGCCACAGTCTCGTCGAATTTATCAAAAAAGTCTTCCACCTCATCAAACGCTTGGATGGCATCAAGCATACGCTCTTCCATCTCTCCCTCTGGAGCTTCAGGTGCGTTGACCACAACAATGGCACGCAAAGGGTTGTCCAAACCTTCACCATGGGTCTCGTGATGTGGGATATCTATGGCCTCTGTCATGTTTTTGTGGAGAAGTGGTGTTGCTTCAGTTTCTGAGTCAGTATCTGAGTCAGTATCTTCTATTGAAGGATGGCATAGGGATGAGGGATGAGATGAGATGAGGTGGAGGCGATTGGGGAATTTCTGAGGGATGAGGAGAATATGAAATTTAGGATTATTGGACGTATCGCAAATTTGGAAAAGATTTCACTTTTCAAATTTACCTCTTGTTTTCGTGTAACTAGACACGTTTCTTTGGAATAGCTTTTACACTTGGCCAGGTAAGGCAATGTTTAGTAATATGAACTTTGAGATATTGTATAAACATAAGAATTCATTAGTTTGACTTTTGGCAGGGAACTGGTTTGGTCTTGTCGGGTTTCAGTTGGTATTCGGTTGGAACATATGTTTTACTTGAAATTCGGTAGGTAAACTTAACACAACTCAATGCAGAAACTGGAATACTTATTTACTCAATTAACTTTATAATTTTTCCGCGCGGGCAGAAATTCATTGGCTCCACTCCTTGAACTGGTTAATCAAACCATTGGTGGATGGGTCGTGAGAGGCGACCTTGTCAGCAACGTCCAACTCTTTGCCAATAGCCTTGGCCAAAACCTTACCCAACTCAACACCCCATTGGTCGAAAGAGTTGATGTTCCAGACAGCACCTTCAACGAAGGTGACTTGCTCGTAGTAAGCAATCAATGCACCCAAAGTAGCTGGGGTGATCTTTTGGGCCAAGATGGAGGTGGTTGGTCTGTTACCAGAGAAGACCTTGTGAGGAATCAAACCACCTTTAGCGCCTTCCTTCTCGACTTGTTCAGCGCTCTTACCGACCATCAAAGCCTCAGCTTGAGCAAAGAAGTTGGAAGCCAACATTCTTTGGTGCAAGTTGTTCTCGATTGGGTTGTGAGATTGAGCAGCAAGAATGAAGTCAGAAGGAATCAACTTAGTACCTTGGTGCACCAACTGGAAGAAAGAGTGTTGAGCGTTGGTGGCTGGCTCACCAAACAAGATAGTACCGGTTTGGTAGTTGGTGAAAGAGTTACCTCTGGTAACAGACTTACCGTTGGACTCCATGGACAATTGTTGCAAGTAAGCAGGGAAACGATGCAAGTATTGATCGAATGGAGCTACCAAGTGGGTTTGAGCACCGAAGAAGTTGTTGTACCAGACGGACAACAAACCACCAATGGCAGCAATGTTGTGCTCCAATGGAGCAGAGGTGAAGTGTGCATCGAAGGCCTCAGCACCCTTCAAGAAAGCCTCAAAGTTGTCGAAACCAATGTAGATGGCAACAGACAAACCAATGGCAGACCAGACAGAGTATCTTCCCCCGACCCAGTCGTTGAAACCGAACATGTTCTTGGTGTCGATACCAAACTTAGAAACCTCTTCAGCGTTGGTAGACAAAGCAGCGAAGTGCTTAGCGATGTGAGCCTCATCCTTGACGGAGTCCAAGAACCATTGCTTGGCGGAGTTGGCGTTGGTGATAGTCTCCGCTGTTGTGAAAGTCTTAGAAGCAATCAAGAACAAGGTAGTCTCAGCATTCAAACCCTTCAAGGCTTCAGCCAAGTGAGTGCCGTCAATGTTAGAGACAAAGTGGACGTTCAAGCCAGGTTGAGCGTAAGACTTCAAAGCCTCAGTGACCATGACAGGACCCAAGTCGGAACCACCAATACCGATGTTGACGACATCGGTGATTTGCTTGCCGGTGTAACCAGTCCAACGGCCAGAACGGACCTCTTCAGAGAACTCACGCATGTGTTGCAAAACAGCATCAACCTCAGCCGCGGTGTCGGCACCATCAACGGCCATGGTCTTCATAGCACGGTTTCTCAACGCAACATGGTACACAGCTCTGCCTTCAGTCTCGTTGATTTTGGAGCCAGCAAACATGGCATCTCTCAAATTCTCGACGCCAGCCTCCTTGGCCAATTGTACCAATTGAGACTTGATTTCGTCGTTGATGATGTTCTTGGAGAAGTCAAACAAAATCTTGGAACCATCGTAGTTAGTGAAAGTCTCGGAGAACTTGGAGAAACGGTCCACATCGGTGGCAAATTCTTCGCTGACTTTCAAAGTCTTACCAGCAGCCTCATAAGTAGACTCAAGTTTTTTCCAAGCTGGCAACTCGGAGGACAAGTTAAAAGATGATTGTTCAGACATTAGGGGCTGTAGAGGGAGCAAATATGAAGTATATCACCAAATGTTGGAAGATTGAGCAGTAATCCTTGGCAATTGCGTAGTTACTGAAGAATTCCAACTTTGGCAGAAGAAGTATGGACTAGGATTAACTGGGTGGTGTACACTTCATATATTCGCTTTGGTGTACCAGTACACCGGTGCACCGTGGTCCTAGGTCAGGTGAGCAGAGAAGGGAAAGGAAAAGGGGAGAGGGAACAAGAATGGAGATGAGTTAAATTTTTTTGTATGCTTATGTTACACAGGGAAAGAAAAAAATACATAGTTTGATTTAAAATGGTCAATTTTGACGGTTTTGTTTTGTTTCTTGAAGCTACCTTCAGAACCCCGGAGATGCATAGACTTCTAGTGGGGCACAGGGGAAAGACCCTTGTATGAGCATATATGATGAATTAGGGAATATGCAGATACACAGATATGATATTAGAGGGATTGAGGGAAAAATAAATGTTTTTCGTATTTATGATTGTTTTTAATTTTCTTTTTTCATTTCTTTCTTCATTTGTTATTTCATTTGTTATTTCATTTGTTATTTCATTTGTTTTCGATGTTCTGTTTGTTTTGATCTTCTTTTGTATTGATTGGTTTGTTTCTTCTGATTGACTGTTTTTTGTTTGACTTTCCTTGATTGACTGTCTTTCTTTTGATCATTTCTTGATATTCCAAAGAAAATTCATTACTTTAATTTATTTTTCATTCTTGTTGCATGATTATTCTTCGGCTTCATTTTTTCCTTCGATTTTTCCGTTTCTTCCGCTTCTTTGTCGCGGAGGTGGGCCATTTGCAACCAAAACCATTAGCGGCTGGACTCAGGCGAGAAAACCCAAAAACTGGATTAATGACCCGTATATCTTTTGTTCTTCCTTTTTCATCCTTCGGTATTGTTTGTTATTTTTGGTTCTTGGGGCGCTGAAAGTATTGGGTTGAAGAATTGGATGGAAGTAGTAGATGGTTGCAAATAGTTAAAATTGGTAGTATTAGGAAACCGATAGCGGAGCAAATGCTATATTGATTACGAAGTATGACCCCTGATCTGTTAATGCTAGCTGTTCTACTATTATAGAAACGACTTCTTTGTTATTTTAATGAATCGACAACCGCTAATCAGCTCAGTGTTTTCAGTAGACTACAAAAGGAAATAAGGTACTTTCCTATCTTTCGTCTGATGAACTGACCGTTTATTATTGACGGATGGAAAATCTCTTTTAAGATTTTTAATTCTCTTGGTGTAATTTCCTCTTTTGATTCAAGCAAGACTGGGCAGCTTCGGTGTGCCACGACAGTTTGATCAGCGGTTCTCAGATTTGACTAAATAAAATGGTTTCTTCGCTGTATTTCTTCGTCAAACAACCTCGCAATATGTTTCACTAAAGCAAGAAAGTAACCATTCAAGAAACTAACAAGTATAGTAAAGCCAAGCATGACTGAAGGCTAAGTTGTAAACAGGAAAACTTTAACAGTTTTGCGTCACAAAATTCTGGTGTTGTAAGAAATTTAGAGTTTATAATAATGTAAGTGTTTCAAAAGTTACTGGTTTCAATTGTTGCAAAGGTACACTAACATCAAACTTACATACAAGTCAAAATAGTTACCAAGTGTTTTCTATTTTGAAATTGTAAGTTCAATTAAATTTCAACAAAACTCATCAACTTTACTTTAGTTACCTTTATTTACACCTAGCTTCCTTTAGTTTACATAACTTGCATTGATATCATTAATCGACTTCGACAACTTTGGGACTATTGAATCTTTTCTCGATTACCTATTAATGATACTGTATAGTGTACATAATCAAATAATACGATAAAATACCTAATTTTATATTGAACCCACATAATAGCTTATTAGTTGTCTGTCACCTGCTCATCTCTGGTAACTCTATACAAAGACAATACCCACTTGAATTTCGGGAAAGAGTAAACAAGTGAGAGCAAATACTTTAAAGATTTCGAGATTTCCCTAAATTGTTAATTTGAGTTTACCGACTATCGTTTACCTAACAATAACAGACTCCATCAAAACTGATTACAACCAGAACTCACACCTCATCCTTAACATATTCAAAATGTCTCAAGAAATATTTCTTGGGTTTTTTCTTTCAGCACCTTAACCAATTTGGTAATTATTGACATATTGATTAAACTTGGTGATAGTAGCCCGATGCCCAGTACCTAATATCTCATATATAATATTCGACCATAAACAATCCTCCAACACCAAAAATATTATCATATCATAAACAAAAATTCAATCAAGAAATATCAAATCATAAATAAAAATCCAATCATAAAAATCATCGAATCTCGAAATATCACCCACGCTTGCTCCCCACATATCATCTCTTTGCATCCCCCAGATCATCTCCTCCACATCCATTAGCTACTCAATCAAAATGCCCTTGCTCGAATCAAAATGGGCTGTTCAAGATGATTCACCTCCTTCTCCATCCACCCAAGACTCACCAACCTCCACTGACCAATCACATCAAACCCACTCGCCGAAAAAGGCCTCTATGCTAGTCTCCAAGTGGGCCACCATCGAATCAACAGAGAACGATATCCCAACACCACCGACATCTGGTGGAGGTCCAGATTCTGTAGATGCAAATAGTTCTCAAGGTTTCTCTCATCTCAATACTGATCTTGCCAATTTGAACTTACAGAAACGAAAACTGTCATCTAGAGAGTCTACGAAACAAAACCAACATTCGGGTAAGAAAGTGACAGCGAACAATGAAGAGCACGATTTATTTGCTGGACATCCTTCTTTTCCTGCTTCTAATCCACCTGATAATACTCATAAGCAGAATATCCACAACTCCATGAACAATTCTACAAAGAACTATACAACCAAGAACTATACAACCAAGAACCATACCAACCATACCAACAACCACAATAACAATAATAATCAAAAACATAATCAACTGGAACATGGCCAAAGATCCCTGGTTGATCTGATGGATACTCACATCCTCCACAAACCTAATGATGAACCCAGAGAACGCATGTCGGCAGCAGCACATGCATTGTCCATGCGTCTAGGCGTACCAGAGAAGAAGGAAAGCAGCCATAAGAAGATTTTGAGCAATGAAAGGGGGAATGATCATCGTAATAACCACCGTAACGATTTCCGAAATGATCACCGTCATGACAACCATAATGAGCACCGTAATGATCACAAGTATGGAAAAGACAACAGTCGACGTCCTTGGTCTCATTCTGGGTCTCATTCTGGTCCCAATTCATCAGCCTCTACCTCAGCCCCAAAACAAGAAGCCGACGAAATAGACGAATCGATCAAAGCTGAAGTGCAAGCTATGTTTGACAAAATGGCCGATAAATCCACCAATTGGGCAGACATTGAAGATGAATGAATCCATTAGCGAGCTACTAGCCACCACCTGTCTTATAGATGTGCATTGGCCGCAGATTGGAAATGGAGATGCTTACATCAAGCTTGATATTAATATGGACAGGAACTATTGAATATAAAGGAACAAAGGATAAATTGATAAAGAAGAGGAGAGTTTATTATCATGAATTTGCTGCAAATGGATGCAAGTGGAGGCAAACTGAAACTGAAGAGATTTGTGTCAATACATACGACAAAGGCAATAAATTAGAAGCAAAATTTACACATTTTTCTTCTGTTTAGTTCCGGAATTTTCTTGAATTAATTTCTTGAATTGTCTTTGTTCCGTCCATATTGCCATGTTACCGTAATACCACATGATACACATAATACTACATAATCCTCCATAATACTACACAATACTACACAATACCACTGTCTGGCGAAAGGAGATCTAAATACACCAACCACAATTTTCCAACACAATGAGTCTACTATTTAACCCTTACAAACACCCTTGTTTGCATTGTAGATATTCTGATTTAGGCCCCAATGCTTTTATCATTGCTTTTTCCACAAATGCTCTATTGGTCAGGAACCAGATAATGTCACTCCATATGAAATCTATAAGACAAACGACCGATTACAACTCGAGTATTCCGAAAACAAAACAAAGAATTACTCAATTCCAAAACATACATACATCATACCATAATAGATACAAATTTCATTCGTGGAAGTCTCCATTGGAGCTGTGCTCTCATTTGGAGCGCACAACCGACCACCGGGTTTCAGTACCATGGGACCAAGTACGACGGGGCATGATATGGGGCAATTCGATCAGTTTGAATGTGAAAAGGTGGAACCTGATAAGTTCGAGTTTGAAAAGTTCCAATTTAAGAAAGTGGAATCTGATAAGACACAATCTGATAAGACACAATCTGAAAAGGCAAAATCTGAAAAGGCACAACCCAGTTTGGCTAATTCTTGTTTTAACTGCATCTATTTCAGGCTCAATTGCTTTAAGTTACTTCACTTTAAACGTGTACAGCGTTTACAACGATGAAAATGATCATGTGGACTCCAAGACCATCTTCTTTCCCGTTTGGTTCAGTGTCAATTGGCCCATCCAAAAAAGGTACAGTTTCCCTGAAGACTTGAAGTATATTGATAAGAAGTATTACGAAGAACTTTTAGATCACGCGGAATTTGCCGAGAAACTTAGGGACGTGAATGTAGTCAATCTGATCCTCGATCACTTATTTCGGCTGAGCCTTATAAGAGATAAGTTTGGTATCCCACTTACTGTTGAATCTGTAAATGACGATAGTTACTCTATGTGGATAGAACCAAAATATCCAACCGTACATGGGCCACAGGTTGAAATTGGAAAATTAGATGGTAACCTACACTTTCTGTGGGATTGGACCGTCAAGTCACTAGATTGGTTTGGTAAAATCAATGGCATCATGGAAGACCTTGAATCGAAACTCGATCCAATGATTTGTGGCGAAGAAAACAGTGGCGTTGCTGGCGACTCTTCGCTGCATTTCTACCCTAGGTCCATCTTATCTGACCAACTCAAGGTAGCAGAAAAGTGTGGCAATAGACCCTATCGGGTGCATACAAAGGGAACGTATCATCTTCACAGCAGCACTGATGAACTTATCGGAGTTCTATTCTATCTGGGCGTGATAGATTTCACTCATCTTGGTATCAACCGAGGGTTTCGTGTGACTTCATTGCACCTAAAGACAGTTGAAGATGGTAAGGCGATCCTCTACAAACTCTCATGAATACAACCAAAAAATGCAAAGCGTCTAATAATTGATTTGAAATATTCAAAATTGTTTTTTATGGGCTTTGTTCCTGACTACGTTTTGTTTGAGTGAAACTTAGATACCTACACAAAAACGATACTCGGAGCGTACCGAGCAAGAAAATAACAGAGAAGTGAAAAAAAGACAAAAGAAAGATGTGTTGGAGTATGACTGGTGAAATTACTATGTCCTTTAGTAAGTAGTTCATATTTGAGCTCCGCTTACTTTCCGTGTCCTGTCAACTACTGAGGAGTCTTGGACTGACTGACAGCCAAAGGAAACGAAGTTTCTATGATGGAACACTCCTAAGATCACCACTCATAATTTATAGCTCTAAGGGGGGCCAATTAGCATAAATAGAGGAGTTTTAGCCAGGAAGTCAGGAGGACAACTGAAGTAACGCATTCACAAGAAAAAACAAGTTTGCAGGGGTATCGCTATCATAAAAACGATATCGCAGTACGAATTTTCGTCATTAAATTGCAGCAGCGTGATTCTTCAGCCGTATGGCCAAAACTGGTATTCCTTTCATGCATTTGCACGTCTCCTGCAGAATGTAGATTGTAATCAGGTTGATAGATTGCAGGCATCTGGAGAATATAAGACAAAGATTATTCATCTCAAATGAATAGCAACATTCCAAATCTACTGTTGCCATCCAAGCTAATGAAAGAGGAACAGGAGTTGCACTCCCGCTCCAAGCCTCCGCAGAGTGCCAAAGTTTCAAAGGGTCCTTCGGGTCCCAAACAGGCAAAGGTTATGACTAGGACCCTTAAAGCATGCGATGCATGCCGAAAGCTGAAGTCACGGTGCTACAAATCTTCTGCATTTGTTGTTTGCTGCAGTCGGTGTCTAAATCTTGGGCAGCCTTGTTCTTTGGAAAATGACTTCAAGATGAAGTACCCTAACATTCCTATGGTCAATGGGATGCCCCTTAATGTCAATACAAGCACGAAGATGGATCATATTGGGACTATAAACAGCGATTCAACGAACGGACTAGATGCTAGCCGGCTCAATGAAGAACTTCTAAATAAGATCAATTTCATTTATCTGGGTGTTTCGGAGCTATTGTCTGTGGTCAAAACAGAAGGGACCTCTTCGCTACGAAGTGATATGAAACAGTTTCTTGAAACAACAAGCATTATGAGAAAAGAACCCATTTCGGAAAGTCCATCTTTTTTTTCCAAGAACGAAGATGATCTGCTTGAGAACACCAACGTGACTGTAAGCGTAGGTGACTCTGAGAAAGTCTTCGAAAGTCCCCACGTTATTGAACCAGACCAAGAGGCAGATCCAGCGACTCTCTGTTTAGCATCAAAGCTGTTTCAAATATCGCCGTTCTGTATTGTGTCAAGGCTGATTTCTCACGTTCCCAAACCTATAATGAATCTTCTTAATCTATCGAATATTCAGAAATCAATGTACAAAGAAGATGACATAATAGATGCGGACATATTATCTTCTTCAAAAGTCGTGGAATTAATGAAGGAATTTAGGAGCAATTATGGTCGATGGGTTCTGTTTCCTCTCCTGATGTTCACTGACGAGCTTATTCGAAAATTACGGGAAAAGTCCCCTTTTCTCCTTACAACATGTTGCGCAATCTCTCTAAGATACCTGCTTAATAGTATTTCAAAATTTAGTCAAACCAAAGGCATTGAGGAAATGCTAATATATGGGAACGTGCTTAATCACATGGCTAAAGACATTCAAAAGGCAATTCTAGATAACACAATCAACAACGAAGATTTGGGGAGTGACATCGAGTTTTTGCAAGCTATGGTGATACTATCTATTTACCTGTTCTCAATTTCAAACATTGCTTGTGTTATTATAGGGTCCGACAAAGCTGATAATTTGAAAGAGCTCCAAAGCTTGAAATTGGACCCCTGGAAACTTTCTGGACTTGCTTTAACAAAATTTATCTCAAATTCATGCTTTGGAACACTTCTTGAAAAAGACTTGAATACTGACGCCCCGGCGGCGCCGTACCCCTCTTTTGATGCAAATGAAACCCAAAAAATCTCAATATTCCGAACATATAACCACCTTATTCTCGTTCATTTGGTGAGTTGTATCTTAAGTGGCCGAATGTGCATTGTGGATGAGATACGTTTGAAACACTGCAATTTGTCACTCGGACTTCATAGTGCCACTAACTTTGATGGCAGAATGGTCAGTGAAATAAGTATTTTAATCATCACTTACAATTACATTCAAATCAATTTGAACAGGAATGGTATCAGAACGTTGCCTGAGGTGGATGAAAGTCTATTGGAAGTGAAACAGGAGATAGCAAACTGGTACGAACAATGGGAATACTTGTTTCGCCAACCAGCGTTACAATTTGTCGAGTTTTGTTACAACTTTTGCAGCATTCAAATTTACTTGTGTTACTTGCACACGAAAACTCTGATTGCTACCAAGTTGGTCTCCCGTCAAAGTCCAGATTTCACCAACTTCGCCCGAATTGACATTATACACATTCTTTTCAATTACTGCAATGATAAGATCTTAAGCATGATCTTGAGTCATGCATACCACCTTGTCCACTTTGTCACCTTGGTAGAAGATGATCTGTATTTTGCCTATCTATCAGATCAAATCTTCTTCTCCTTCTACTTCGGAGCTATTGTGCTCATCAAAACCACAAAACACGCCTTAGACCACAAAAAGTTGCATTGTTTGAATGGTATCGATGACCCTTCAATAAATCAGGATAATTGGGAGCCAGTACTCACACCAGTCCAGTTGCTAATTGAGAAATTCGATCGCGTGGCTGAAAACAATCCTTTCGATATCATCACTAATTACCGAATGGGTATCTCTGGGTGCTTGGACGAGATCTTTCCAGGGATCTTCAACTGATGGATTTGTAAAGACTCCTAATTTATTCAATTTTATGTACTGTTTCACAGTAAAAAGATGTTCTTTAGCTAAGTGAACAATCACATACTATGCCGTGATCCATTATTTTATTTGATTGATTGATTCTTCCTGTCGACCATTCCCCTTCTTTTTTGACCCTTCCTCGCTTTAACCCCTCTTCAAAGCTAGCAAAGATCTTTGTTACTATTATTCTTATTATTCTTATTATTATTATCATCTTCACCATCATCTTCCTTCTCCTTCTCCTTCTCCTCTTCTTCTTCTTCTTCGTCATCTTCATCATCACTCCAAACTGATTGTAATCAATTTCCTGTATTTTCGTCAATAAATTAAGTCAAGTGACCTTTGAAATTTCCTTCCATGTAGTCAATGTGTACAAAAGCTCTCTCAACCATAGGTAAGGTTTCAATTGCGTATTGCAATGCTTCCGCGATGTCATGGGCGTCTTTAAAACTGAGATCAAAGTTCTCTGTATCAAATACAAGGTCAATTTCCACATTTAGATTGTCACCTGCGTGATAAACCTTCAAGGCAGTGATCTGCTTGATGCATTCGGCGAACCGGTACGCCATGTACAAAACAACCTTATAGTCATTGGGTTCAGCTACTGCACCAGCCAAGTTTTCAATATGTTCAAATGCAGTTATGCTCCAACTGACTATAACATAGAATGCAAGAAACAAGGCACCCGCGGGATCAAGCCACCAAATTCCAAGAGCATATCCAGTTGCAGGCATTATCAAGGAGATGGAGTTGAAAACGATATCAGTCATTGCATCCTGAGCAAGAGCTTGAACAGAACTGGATTTACTTGTAGAACACCAAATCCAGCATCCGACCTTTGCTAAAATTGTAGTCAACATGATAAGGACAGCATCCCAACCTATTTCAACAGCAACTTTATTCTTGGTGGGATTCAAAAAGAGCTTCTTGAAAGCCTCCAAACCAACTTGAAAAAACGAGATGATGATAATCACAGAGAAGACAAGAATACCCAAAGGTTCTAGCTTCGTGCGGCCCACTGGATAAGCAATTTCTGTTTTCCAATTCTTTGTGGTTGAAAGACGGTTGGCAATAAATATGATAAAAGTTGAAAGAAAATCCAAAACGGAGTCCACCAACGAAGCGACCACCGATAAAGAATTAGTAAGTAATGCAATAGCGACCTTTCCGATGAGCAAAAGGAAATTGATGAAGAAATTCACCATGATTGCAATGTACACCTGAGAATCATGTTCATCATCTACTCCCAAGAACTGACCACCTTCGCGAATATTTCCCGGTAATTCGTTGTGTCTAGAGCGCGAGCCAGTCTTGGTCATTGGCACAGATGTGGGACCTTCGTCTGTTTCCAAGGGTAATTGATCCTTACTCTCTGGGTTGGTGTAAGTAGATAACATGTTCAAGTGCATTTGACCATGATCTAAGAATTGATCAATCTCCGTATATCTCTCAATAAGGTAATTCTGGTCATTATAGTAGTTACGCAAAGATCTTTTTCTAATCTTGTCAACATTGTCGTGGAAACTGTCGCTCCAATTGGCTAATACTTCGTAATGGCCTATGAGTTTTTCGGGACGCAACGCTGTCAAAATATCTCCTCTCGTTGGATGCTGGCTATCTGCTAAAGCCTCCAAATCAGTCTGACTTCTCACAGATATCGAATCTGCTCCTAAAGCATGACCACTGGAGAGATCGTGTTGTGAAGAGTTTGGGTTCAGCACTGAGAACAGAGACGAAAAAAGTTTCTTGTAAAAGGGCTGGTTATTTTCCCGTTGAATATTTCCAGCATTGTGTCTGTTGAATTCCAATATTGAGATGGAGTTTCTCCGTAATTGATCATCTTCTTCAGTGTGATATACATTGTGCCCTGCTGTAGAAGGTGGTCTTTGACCTGTCTTTGACAGATCCCTACGACCTGCAAGCTGGTCCAACAAAGGAGAAGTTTCCTGGGCTAATGGTTTTCTGCTCAATCCAGGCATAGAAGGGGAACGGCGGTCCGACATTATTGGTAGTTGGCAGTTGGTATTTGGCAATTAGCAAGACGGGGCAGTTAAAGTGATGTCCTGCTATTTTGTATTACTTGACGCAAATACAAGCCGGAACGAAAGGAGGGGAAAGCGCAGAACCACAGGACCCAAACGACAGGAATATAAAAGGAGGAGGATTCGCTCCGCAGCCGATACTTAATTCTTTTTGAAAAAAAGAGTATAAGCAGAAGATGGAGGCAATTGGTGAAGAAGAGGCTGAGTTTGGAGATGCACATGGATTAACCTGGCTGCAGGAAGTAATTGCGAGTAAGTAGTGGGTGAGTTGACGGTAAGTTGAAGGTGGGGAGACCATGATTGTGCATTTTTGGCGATCTGAACATTTGAAATGAAAAAACTATTATCTTTAAAAAAAATCCTGGGAAAATTGCTCTATTGGGCTCATCGTTAGAGTTAATTGCTATATAGGCGTGTGTTGAGATGCATGGTCTTTTAGTGCTAATACGCATGTTATCTATTCCCGTAAAAGATGTCTTCGCCCTTTCTGCAGGTCCGCATTTGCATTGGCATTTGCATTTGCATAAGGTTTATCCTTATAAGACAAAGCAGAGGAAAACTGTACCTATTCAATAGAGAATGGACTTTTCAAATAACGGGGAAAAGATTTTTGGGATCATTATTGTTTTTTTCTGTTTGTCTCGTTGGAATCTTGGTTTCTTTGGTACTGTTTTGACAACCAGTATTACAGTTGGTGGCTAATGCACATTATAGGCACTGTTAATTTAATATCAACACAGCAGCCACATCAGCCACATTTGACAGTTGAAAGATTGGCCTCTTCGAATTTGCAACTTTTTCTTTTTTGATCATATCCAAGGCACTTTCAGACGACATTTAAAACTTTTACAACTTTTACCACATTTAAAACTACTTTTACAACATTTGCAACTTTTAGAACTTTTGCAGATTTTCCAAATATTGCAGATTTTCAAGGCTTTTGGGTATTTTGGGTATTTTGAACGTTCTGAATTCATCAACCCTCACAGAACAAGTTACAATCTCCTCTAAGCTCTACTCAGATTTGTTTAACTTACGGAGTAATTAAGCACTACTCTTTCATTTGACACGGACTTCATCATCTCATTTGAAGTAATTTGCCTGATGGTCTTCATCAACAACATCAAACCAATATTCTTGAAAGATTCAAAATCGCTTTTATTGGCCCTAAACTACTACCTTTGGTCAGCTTTACTTCCTCTTTCGGACTCTTGGTATCAAAAATCAAGTCGTCCATATCAAAATAATCGAAATGAACCAAAAAAAAAATCGAAAAAATATTTTCTAACTCCATGTGTCTTTTAAAAAAGAGAATCATTTCATATTCTCGACCTCTCCCCTTTTCTGCCCTATATTGGGATCCTGTATATAAGTGTCGTGGGTTACCCGCACCTCCGCATAACAACGACCCTGCTTCTTTTTCATCTTCTCTAAATTGTCTACTAGTATGTTTTTTCATATTCCATATGATTAAAAGCAAAGATGTAACTTCAACACTGAGGATGTAAATGCAGGACAAAACAATAAGGAATTCTTCGTTTATGATTTGGAATTATTCTCCCTTGCCTTTCGTCTACTAACTGTAACAGGTATGTTCTTCTTAAGGTAGTGAAGATGATTGTTTTCACAACATTTTTCTAGCGATTCCTGAGCTTGGAAAAAACATGCATCACCAACTGAACGCCCTTCTTTGTTTTCGTTCTGTTACTAACCTCTTAGTTGACCTTGCTACTGGCTCTTAGTTACTAGCTATTAGTTTCTGGCTATCTAGCTACACAATCTGTACCGTTTCGAAGAGGTTGGCGGTTTCTGGTGGAACCTTCAATCTCTATGGATCTCGATGAGATTGAGAATTCACGTTTCACTGATGAAAAAACTTTTTTCAGTTCTGCTTCTGAACCAAAACTATTCTGAAGATAACCCTTTACCAAAGCTCAATTTCTGACGATTCGCGTTTCTCAATCTCTTTGAAGTCCACTTGAGACAATTAATCTCGCCCTTTTAGTGCACTGGGTAGTGCTTTTTGTTCTATTTTGTTTCGATAACTTGTCTTAATCATTGATTTGAACAATTTATTGTTGCTCTCTGGACCAAAAATCCACTCATTTGTGTTCATGTAGCTTTGACTTCTAACTTTTTTTTCTTTTCAGTATTCTCATTTTGAGTTTCACTTCCTAATATCCTAATTTCTTGTTGGTTGCACTTTCTAAGTAACTTGCTGTTTTTTTATTCAGACTATTGTAGTAATTACTTGTTTACATTTCCGACTCAAAGATCAAAAATCACAATCTTACCATCTATTCCAGATGTGGACACTTTACCGTCACCGAACCATCTTAAAGAACTGATGGTGTTCTGGTGGGCAGTTGATAAAACCTTTCCAGGTCCAGCCAGCGACTTTTGGTTCACTCTTCCCTTAAGATCCATTTGCTTAAACATGTTAAGAGCCTGATGACTAGAAATTTCTTGGTCATCATCCTTCGATGGAGCCTCATCCTTAACCAAGTCTTTTTGTTTCTCCACAACATAGGATTCCTTCCACCCATTTTGGTCTCCTTCAAAAACAACTAAATTGCAGTTGTAACCTCCAGCAATCACCGAGTCAGCCAAAAAGAGAATCGACATGAATGGCAAGTAACCTGTCTTGACGTTGACAACCGACGCGGGAGGTAGACCTTCGCCTTCGGGATACACCACGGAAAGAGTACCGTCATGACTTACAAATGCCAACGAGTTAGCCTCGCCATCGTCGTTAAAGGCAACGTCATGAATCCATGAGCCAGATACATTGGTGTAGTCGCCACACAAGGTTTGGAACGGCAACTTAGAGCCCCATACGCTTGGCTCGGGCTTCTCGTCCAAACCCTTGATGAAAGCAGAAAACACACGTACGTGACCATCAGTAGAACCAGCGGCCAATAACACGTTGTTGGGGTGCCACGATAAACTAGTAATTGTAGATTTTAATGGTTTTTTCAAGTGTTTAGACACCCACCAGTCGTTTTCTGCCTCATAGTAACAAACAGCAATAACCCTATCAGCTGAACCAACAGCAAACTTATCACCATTTGGCGACCATCTACATACTGTGGCGGCCCTGTTAATTCTCAAAAGCACCAATGTTGGCTTATATTGGCCCAAGGAATCATTGTACTCCCAAACCAATGCATTTCTATCTTGAGAACAAGTCAAGATTCTAGATCCATCAGGCGAAATGTCAACGGAAGTCACGGTTTTATCGTGGCCTTCTAAAGTGGCAATAAGTTTTGGTTTTTCAGCGGAGTTTGGCAGAACTTGGTATAATTCGACGGTGTTATCCTTGGTGACAGCCATGAGGTCGAAGTTGGGCGAATAGCAATGGTCTTTGATGGGTTTGTGACCCAATTGGAAGATTTTAGGCGACATTGTTCAATTGAGACACAGGAGCACTCTCTACTGTGGAAGTTTTCAGGGTCTTTGAGAGAATGGGAGGCTTGGTTTCGGCGGGCCGTGTATGGAAATTTAGGTCTCTGTGACATCCGTGCACCACGGGAATACGGTTCCATTTCCAAAGGGGAAGGAGGAAATTTGCAAAGGAGTTGAGTATTTTTTAGGAACAGTGTTAAAATGGAGTTCTGAGTTTTTTCTGCAGATTCCATTATAGTTTTTTGTTGTTTTTGTTGTTTTGTGGTGTAGATGGTTCAAGAGACAACAAGATCGACGAGAGCAACTAGAAGATACCCAGAACAATAACAAAAAGGTGATTGATTGGCCAAGAGGAAAACAGTGGCTAGAAATGATGGATATCTTCCCGACTTGACAGTATCTAATACTGAGCAGCATCCTGCTCAAGGGTGTTCTTGATAAATTTACGCAACTTATTCCATGATTTCCTAACCTTGTCGTTTGGAAGAAATGCTACCTTAGAGTCTAAGATATCAATAAAGTATGCGAAGAATTCGGCAGTTTGGATGTCAAACAAGATTCTTAACCTGATGAGCGAGATCAAGATCACCAACTGATATCCCGCTGTTCTCATCATAAATACCGCCCGGAAGAGCAAATATACCAAAAGAAAAAATTCATTGAACGCAATGACCGTTGAAAAGACATTTTGGAGTTTAAGAACGAAAGAAACTTTCTTTTCTGCTGCCACCTGTAACATGGAAATGAGAATGATAGGCACAATTTTAAACACAGACTGAAAGGTGACTAGCCACATGGACATGAAAATTACCAGCTGGAAATTCATCTGAGCCGCCAACATAGAAAATCTTGGAAGAAGTGCGAATCCGAACCGACGTGACGTAGTACACATACAAGCCAGAATAGCACCCACAATCGTAAGCTTGTAGAACAATGTCTGGAGATAGTAACGGTTACTCATAAGAATAAAAACAAATACTAAATAAAGCAAACCAGACACCACAGCGATACAATGGCTTGCAAACCAAAGCACGTACTTGCTCTTGGCTGGACCACCGTGTTTGCGTACGAGTTTTCTCATACGATATTGTGAATCCACAGTGTCATTTGTGGGTTCAATAGCAACTTTTCCAGCTTTATCTGGAGTGTTCTGTCTGATACTTGGAGGTTTTTCTTTGATACTTGGAGATTGACCCCTCATACTTAAAGATTGGTGCTTGTCGCTTGGAGCTTTTTCTGTGATACTCTGTTTGGATACTTTGGGAGTGCTAAAGGTTGTAGAATCATTTTCAGTAGTTTTAAAAGATGATTTTGTACCGTTTTTGACCTTTTCTGAACCATTTTGTACCATTTCCGAACTGCTTCCGCCTAGTTGCTTATCTCTTGGGGAAACATTTTCCACACGATAAGAAGCAGTTGAAGGGTTTTTTTCTAGATTTGGTGAGTCAGATAAAGACATTTCAGGTACGAAGTGGGCCTCAAATTGATACTTATAGGATATTTGTGTAAATAATGGCTTCGAATTGGGAAGTATAAGTCTAGTTTACTCGATTCAAAATAAATAGGGCAATGAGGTACAGCCTGCAGAGGAAGTGGTTCCTTAAATAATAGCAGGATGCAAGTCGATGACCGCAAGCGGTTACAAAACAATCGCATACAAGTACTTCACGGTTTAGCGGCCAAAAAGGGAGACTTTGGGTTTCCAGAATATCCGAATTAGCCCCCTTTATATATTCCGTCCGGTGGTGTTCCTGTGTTTAGTTGGTGTTTACGTTTGGTGTGACCTTCTGATGTAAGCACAGTGTGTTATATAATAATCATGTCGAATAACGAATAAGCGATGACAAGTAACAAATGAAAAATAACGAGCTTCCATACCCCAAGGGGGCGGTTTTAAGGGCACAAGACGCTGCAGGTTTTTTATTTCCCCTCTTCTGAAAAAAAAATGCCTCAAAACTATAAAAGGTGGGTGGAAGCCTCATATTTCAGGCTTGTAGACGATGAATAGAGAATAGTAGGCAGAGAGAGTTGGTTAGCTAAACTAAGAGAGAATAGAAAGGGAAACCAAACACACAAAAGCCTGGAAAAAATTGGAAAAAGTTATTTTTGGTTTCGTTTTTTTCGTCCTGTATTTTCGTTTCCTTCAACAATTTCTAAATACCTAAACTCGGCCTTTATTCACTTTTCTACTCACCACAACAGAGCTTTCATTACACCTCCCATATCGTATCGGCACATTGAAAACACACACAATTCCTGATTATTTACAATTCAAAACAATTTGCAATATAAATATTTGTTGTGCGATTTGTCTAATATTGAAATTTCATTGTTTCCCCCTCGTTTTGTCTGTAATTCACTGGTTTTGGCTCTATTTCTTTAATACCCCATAAGAGAATAACTGATTACCTGACCATTCTACCCAAAAACAAAGCAAACAAAGAAAAAACGAGCGAAGCAACACAAAAACAAAAGGAGAGCTACACAAGCGGAACGCAAATAAAGCTTAACACATCAATAACACATCAATAATGTCGCATGAACTTCTAGAAAAGGACTTCTTCCAAGACCAAGACCTTCTTCCCATAGAACAACGTATACTCTTCCAGTACCAACAAGTAGCCATAAAAGTGGCTGCTATCTCTGAAGAACTCGCCAAGATCAATCGAGCTGTTACTGATTTGAACTCTGTTGGTCCCAGCGGCCACGCCGAAGCACTTCGTATCAATTTACGTGGTTTGGAGAGGAAAATCGGTTTGATTTACACTTTGTTCAGAACAGCAGTATACTCTATGGTATTGGAGAACGAACTGAAGGAGTCGACTGGGTCTGATGGGGAGTTTTGAATGTGCTTGCTTAGATTTTGATCATTGGATTTGAATTGAAGTAGAGTTGGCAATTGTTTTTGAACAAGTACTTAATTAGTGCCATAACTTCTCCTAAAACTATGGTACTAGTACTAGTACTATACTTACTGTCCGATGCTATACCTAGTATGTTAACTACGACTAGTACTCTGCTAGTACTTAACAAATACTCTAACTAGTACCATAACCAGTACTACCTCTAGGATCACAAATATTAGTACTACCACTAGAACCACTACTAGAACGGCCACTAGAAGTTTCACTACTTCTACACTTGGCCTACAATTACTAGTACCACCACAAGAACATAAAAGGACTAGTACTACACCAGTACTACGAATTATATGGAGTTTTACCCAAAATTTCACTAATTCCTTTCCTTAAATTCCTATCTTCCTCAAATTGTCTCTTGTTCCAGGTCCATCTCTACTATTGACGATCGCTCTTCTCTGCCATTGCTCACTGCCATCAACCACCCAAAACGATAACCACAGAAGAGATTGGAACTAGAAAAAAAAAATTGCAGCATAATTCTACTTCAAAAATTTGAGACCGCTCATCTCATGTAACGATTTAAGAATTATTTAACAATTTTTACAAATCCCGGGGACACTATTGGGCCATCGCATCGGAGTCAGTAATTAATTAGCCTACTCACTGTCTCCTCACTCAATACTTCTTGCACAACGAAGATTCTTTTCACAACAGAGTCCTTGTTGCATCCCCAAATTGAAAGAATCCCACTCTATCCAAAATGTCCAACGATAAGTACGCTACCCCATTGTCTTCTCGTTATGCCTCCGATGAAATGTCCAAGATTTTCTCCTTGAGAAACAGATTCTCAACCTGGAGAAAGTTATGGTTGAACTTGGCTATTGCTGAGCAAAAGGTCGGTTTATCCATGATCACCGATGAGGCCATTGAGCAAATGAAGCAACACTTGGAAATCACTGACGATGAGATTAACGCTGCTTCCGTTGAAGAGGCTAAGGTCAGACACGATGTCATGGCCCACGTTCATGTCTTTGGTGAGACCTGTCCTGCTGCTGCCGGTATCATTCACTTGGGTGCTACTTCTTGTTACGTTACTGACAACGCTGACTTGATTTTCTTGAGAGATGCTTACGATGTGTTGATTCCTAAGTTGGTCAACGTCATTGACAGATTGTCTCAATTTGCTTTGCAATACAAGGATTTGCCAGTTTTGGGATGGACTCATTTCCAACCTGCTCAATTGACCACTGTTGGTAAGAGGGCCACTTTGTGGATTCAAGAATTGTTGTGGGATTTGCGTAACATGGTCAGAGCCAGAAACGACTTGGGTTTGAGAGGTGTCAAGGGTACCACCGGTACTCAAGCCTCTTTCTTGTCTCTTTTCCACGGTGACCACGACAAGGTCGAGGAGTTGGACCAAACTGTTGTCAACTTGTTGGGTTTTGAGCACGTTTACCCAGTTACTGGTCAAACTTACTCCAGAAAGATCGATATTGATGTATTGAGCCCTTTGGCATCTTTGGGTGCCACCACCCACAAGTTCGCTACCGACATCCGTTTGTTGGCAAACTTGAAGGAGATTGAGGAGCCTTTCGAGAAGTCCCAAATTGGTTCCAGTGCCATGGCCTACAAGAGAAACCCAATGAGATCAGAGAGAGTCTGTTCTTTGTCCAGACACTTGGGTGGATTGATGAATGATGCCATTCAAACTGCTTCCGTGCAATGGTTTGAGAGAACCTTGGATGACTCTGCCATCAGAAGAATCTCCCTCCCATCTGCTTTCTTGACCGCTGACATCTTGTTGTCGACCATGATCAACATCACTTCTGGTTTGGTTGTTTACCCTAAGGTTATCAGCAGAAGAATCAACTCCGAGTTGCCGTTCATGGCCACTGAGAACATCATCATGGCTATGGTCGAGAAGGGTGCCTCTAGACAAGAATGCCACGAGGAGATCAGAGTTTTGTCCCACCAAGCTTCTGCTGTTGTTAAGCAAGAAGGTGGTGACAATGACTTGATTGAGAGAGTCAAGAACACTGAATACTTCAAGCCTATCTGGGGTGACTTGGACTCCCTCTTAGACCCAAGCACTTTCGTCGGTAGAGCTCCTCAACAAACTGAGAAGTTCGTTAAAAAGGACGTTGCTGAGGCCTTGGCTCCTTTCAAGGACATGATTACCTCTGAAAACGTTTCTTTAAGCGTTTAAGTTGCTGGCAATATGGTTATACCAGAATAATGTATCAAGATTTATGAATTAATTGTAGAACTTAAGAAGAAAATTCGAAACTCCATTCCATTAAGACTGTTCTTCGAGTAAAAAATCTGTTCATTGATTAGCTAACATGTGCAAAAAACATCTTCCATGAAACAACTATTCTTTATAATCTATTTCCTAAGACCCGATTTCGAAGAACAAGAAGATGATTCCAGCAGGTCGCCAGAGGGTGAAAAGATGGACGGACTCAGCGAGCTGGAAGATCTCTCGGTGCTTTCATCATTCTTGGTTTCGTAAACGTACAGACTCAAGTACTGATTGATATCTTCACGCATATGGTTAGGGATGTCCAGCTCGGTAGAGGAAGAGGACATCTCAGCACTCTCAATAAGCATGCAATGTACTTTATCAAGGATGTGGCCAGGCAGAAACGTTGTATAAATGTCACGATTAATTGGGTGTTCTACGTCGATTATACCATTGATGAGATCGCGCTCAAAGACTCGGGGATCAACGTACAACAGGATGGGGCGGTCGGAGCTGGTGACATAGAGCTTCATGTCAACTTTATACCGTGGCCTTGCAACGACTTTCTTTATAAAGAGGTTGTTTGGGACTTGGTTCGGTTTGCCTAACGAAGCCACCATATCTTCTACAAAGTCCTTATCATCAATTAGCAAAGGATCACCCGTTCGAGCAGTTTCAAGCTTGACCACTGTCAGTCCTTCAGTATTTGAAGAAGCACACTTTGTTACTCGAACCAAGGAGTATTTGTTGATCTTAAAAAGTGACAGTATCGCGGTATCCAATACATTAAACGTCGTTACTACTTCAGGCGGCGCAAACTCCTCGGATTCAGGGCTATTCTTGGGCGTTGAAGAATTCAAGCCATCAAGAGTAAGTGTCTTGAGTACTTTCGAGCTAACACCAGCCAAATCAACTAAATTGTTATCGATAAGACGAACTCGTTTCGAAATACATTTCCCCGGAGCCAAAAGAGCTTTACCAGCTTCTGAGACGGGATAGTCGGAATCATGAGGCCATTGCAGCCCTTTGGTGGCATTTCCTGGTCGTAGATACTTTCCTCCATCATCTGAGCCTTTGGAAGAAGACTCGCTTAAGTATGATGCAATAGGTCTCTTGCGTACTGAAATCAACTCTCCTGTGACGTCCTCGGCCTGCAAGTGTCCTAGGGATTGATTGTACGTTAGATGATAAAGATGAGAGTTTTGTAAAGAAATAGGGATTATCTGGTTATAGATCTCATAAACTGACGGACAAAGAAGTAGTCTTACACGGAGGCCAGCCTCCAACAGTTTCATGTGAAGCTTCAGACCAAAAGAGTCGATATTGACGGCTCTTCGGTTGGACGATTTCCGTCGAAGTGCAATGTTGATTAATTTATGGCCCTCGAGAACCAGAGGGTGTATTCTGGAGCATAATTCTCGATTGGGTCTAGTGTTTGTTATTGAAGGCTGACTAGACAGTACCAGAGAACGATCATTTACGGTGGTTGAGTGGGGCAAGGGTAATGAACCCAAAGTTTCAACTCCTTCACGATTTAGTAGTTCTGGTATGCCTAGCATTTAATAGCTTTCACTTATTGGAATCTAATTGCCCAGTAAGTTTGTGGCGAGTGAGACAAAAAACAAAGCCAGATGTGGCGCAGACATATAAAGGCTACTGATATATGCAACAGCAGGTAAATGGGTTAGTTCCAGGAAAGTTTTGGTTTAAGTTTTGGTCCAAAAAAGCCTTACAGTGAAAAATATAAATCAATGACACCGGAATATAGGGGACTATATAGGGCGATTATGCTGCGCTAGATGTAAGGGGACATGCAATTGCTATAAGTGGGACGGGGATAACCAAACTGGGAACAACCAGGTTCTGAGAGACGTGAAAATTACAAAAAGAACACGGAACGGAAGCGCCCATGTTATTGTCCAATCTGATTTAATTTTTTTTCCTAGAAAAAACCTATGTTTCTATGGAAATGGATTTTTTTCGACTATTGTTTATCACTTGTCTCACTTTTGTTAAGTGCAGGGTCATCACTTTTTTCTGCAGATAATATTCTTGAAGTACAGGATGCATTACATCTGCCGAACTGATGTCTCACTTTTGGAAAAGAGTTGCACTTGTGGTTGATTGAAAGTTATTGAGTCGCTAAAACTTGAACATCGCTGAACTTAAATTTTCATAAGCACACCTGTGAATTGTTTTTCTTTCCGAAAAATACCTTTCTAGTGATCATAATTATGGCCATAAATACCAGCTTCTCATTCGCCACTCATTCACCCACATGACCCAGCAAGCACACACCAATTATGACTTCAATTCATTCTCGTTATGCAGGTATTCTTGCATATGAAACGTATCTTGCATCCTGTATGTCTGATTTGTCAACAAAATCTCCAATTGGCGCGGTAAGGCGAATTCAGAGGTGGCTAATTTCTTGATGCCAAACAGCTGTTGTTAGGAGAAACGCAAAGATGTCTCAGAAACCTCCCCTTTAGGAAGTCATACCGAGAAAGAAATCTCGTGTCTTCCGCTTTAGGAAGTCTTAACGAGAAAGCCGGAGATCTCGAACTAATATAAATAAGTCTTGAATTCCCTCTTACCAGAGGACAGGAGATTCTTTAGACTAGATTACACCAGTATCCGTAATAGATAGTAACCACTCTAACTCAATCTTAAACCACTTCCTAACAGCTGTTGTTAGGATGGGTGTTTCAGATTCCTCTGCAACATCCTAATACGTTCACGGACTCGACTTTGTCACGCCATTGTGCGTACAAGTCTCTCAGTCTGAAACGTAGCTAGTTTCTCCTAACAGCTGTAAAGAACCTCTCGGTGGCCAAGCTGGCTAAGGCGCGAGACTGTAATGGATTGTAATCTTGAGATCGGGTGTTCGACTCACCCCCGGGAGATTTTCTTTTTTTGATTTGAAATATCATTTGAAGAAAGAAAACATTTTTTTGGTATTATTTGATCTTTTGGTGTGTTGGTCTTGGGTTGATGGATAGTGATGGTGATGGATAGTACCTTACAGAGGAGACATCTTTTTTCAGAACAATTTAATTACCCATGTTTGAACCTAAAAAAAATTCTTCATTTGAAACAATTTGACTTAATTATGGTTAATTTCTTCGGTAAGTCCTGCTTGATTGCCATTCCAAGGTATTGCAGTGTTTACTTTCAATGCTTCGAAAAAGCTGTTTCCTTAAAATTAACCAAATATTTTGAGTATTGAATGGATTCAAAAACCGAATTGCTTTAAATCGATTTAGGTTTTTAAAGTCAGTTGTCCTTTTGTGACTATATAGATATTAAGAGGTGGTTAAGTATAAGTGATTCACCAACATTAAATAATAGACTTGATACAAAAACAAATTTATTAATTAATAATATATTCAATACTCAAGATATAGAAAAAGTAATATTTGTGTTTGATTCTATGATTAAAATTATAATTTAATTATTATTTATGATGCTGGTCCTAAGCACAAAAATCATTAAATGTAAATCATAGTACAATAAAAAGCTCAACAAAATAGTAACGAATTCACTCCTTTAGAAGAACGGAGTCTTGCAAAAGAGGTGGTAAATTGTGTATTTGGCTGTAAAATATACCTCAGCGTAGCTGGGGTATCACCCCATAAGGGGGGCTTAAAGTTGACTAATGATTCATTTTAGAAAGTGAGATCATTTATCTTAAACAGGGTTTATAGATCCCTGAAGTCATTATATACATGTATATATTTGTAACTGGAGTTATGTTGTCTAACGCTTCAATAGATATTGCATTCCATGATACTTACTATGTAGTTGGCCTGTTCATTATCTATTATCTTACCATCTAATAATGACAAGGGAGAAACGTAAACGTCATTTGAGCAAAAATTCGAAGCTATTACATATTATTATACGTAACTGCTTTCCTTTAGAGGGTATTGGTGTCAAAGTTACATTCCTGTTGATGAGATGAACTACATAATGGCAGAACACGGTAGCATAGTAGGAAACCCGAACGGAGATAAAAGGGTCTCAATATATAAAAGCCCTGATGCACGACAGAAAAACAACTAAAGATTTGTTTTATACGTAACCAAATAAGTAAGCAGTGAACAAATATTAGGTCTTGTCGATCAAGTTTCTTATTGAGGACTTAGAGTGAAGGCGTTTGGATTTCCAAAACCCAAAGCGGAATTTACTGACTCTGATTTGTTTCAAAACGATTTTGACTCCGTTCCATTTTTTTGACGAAACTTCTTTGATTCTGTCCCTAACATTTTCAACCCTCTCAATGACAGTTGCAGGCTCAGAAACAAATAACAACCATAGAGCCGTTGTACCAAATTTGTATCGGTAATCAAACTTTAGCATAACCTTGAAAATTAGAAAGCTAGAATGCAAACGCTATTTTGGAGGGTAAAGAATCGTATACTTCATAGACAATCCATAAAAATGGATCTTTATGAAAATTTATAAAACAGAAGACAATAAGAAACTCCTACAAACCCAAATATCTTTAATGCCGTAAATAATTATTATTGCAACAACGGGGTTTGATGCATCTTTTCGCAAGTAACATAAATGTCCACTTATGAATCAAATACCTATTAAATCAGTGGCTTCAGATTACTCGGCAGGCTTCTCCGCCTGTGATTTGATTCTATTGTACATGGCCGTGATTTTGCTGCTCTGCACCTTGGCAGGCCAGTAAAGACTGGCATAAGACCACAAGTGCTTGTGCTTACGGTCTCCTTCTTTGGAAATGCCTCCAATGTAATCTCCAATTGCCACAAGTTCCTTTCGTAGAAGAACAGCCCATTCATGTTTTCCAAGACCCTTATTACCCTTGTGCAACTTCATCAATGATTTAGCGACTGGCTTCAACGTTAGCTTACACTCTGCCTCGTCCATCGACTCATACTCCAAGAAATCGTCATTGTCATTATTGGCAGAGGTATCTTCACGCTTGACTTTGTTATTAGAATCCGGGGCAGGCGAGTTCCCATTCTTCTTCAATTTAAGCTTCTTCGAAGCTTCTGGCGTCAGGGATTTGCTTGCCTTAGCCTCTTTCTTTACCTTAGAGATACCAGCAGCTTCACCCTTGACTTTCTTGACTCTCTTTCTTTGGACTGTAAGCATACTGTTTCCATTGGGATGCTCATCATCATCCTTCAAAATTGTGAATAAGTAATCGACTCTTCTACCCAAATGAACAGCACCAGGCACTTTCTTATTGTTGGCCTTGGAAGACTCCTTGGCTCCAGTGACTTCTTTGTCAGTTTCAGCTTTCTTATCCGTTTTACTAGTTCCTTCCAAAAATATCTTGTTTTGGAGTCCAAGCACAGGGTGGTCTCTGATTTGAGTCCAAGAACCGTACCCAAACAAGTGGACACCCACGAGTAACATAGCATCATCTTTAATGGTCCAATCACAATTCCAGTTTTGAACCAGTTTTGGAATTTTGTGTAAAGCAAACGAAGTGGGCTTATCCTCTGGAATAAGAGAAGAAAGAAGTCTCATGTCAGGGGGACGAGATAAGATGAGCTCTGCATTGAGATGCTTGACACCTTGATACTCAAACAAAACAGCCTTCTTCTCTTTTTTCTTTGCTATCCAGAGAGCAGTTCCACCGGAACCATCCTTCTCAGATCCGCCAATTTTCAGGTCTTTAGCCTTTTGTTCTAACTCAGCCAAGGCCTCATTTCTGCGGACCTCTTCTTCACGAACCAATTTCTTGGAAAGGTTAATGATTTCATTATAAGCATGTTTGATCAAAAAGGGGTTCTTGTTACTGATGCTACCATCTTCAACAAGTTGGTTCCATTTGCCAGACAAGTCTCCAAGTTTCAAGATGGAACGGTAGATTCCGCGAATCTCCTTCTCAGAAAGTTCGTCAGGTACTTCTAATTTCTTCTTGTTTCCACGTCTTCTACCGCTTCCGTCATCATCTGGGTCATCATCATCAACTCCGGATGTATCTGGTGTTGGATCTTGCAACTGATTCATTGCTGCTTTTCTGCGCGAGTAGATAGCGATTTGTTCGTTCAAGTAGTCCTCTTCTGCCTTTTTCTTTTCCTTTTCTTTCAATTTAACCAACTCTTCCTGTGGAATGATATCATCCCATTGAACATCGGCCTTGTAATCAGTGACCTCGAACTGCTTCAAAAACTCTTCAGATCCCAAATTTGATTCTCCTAATTCTGGAGTGGTGACGTGATCTTCAGCACGACTCAACACATCATCCAAGTTCAAATCTTCCAACTTCTTTTGATTCTCATTTGGAGCAAACATATTGGCAGCACCGAACTTCAAGATTTGAGACAATTCGGTCGAAGATGGCTCGTTTTTATTCTTCTTGTTACCACTGGGGTCAGTCATACCCAAAGAAATAATGGCATACTCCAAAATCATCTTTTTTCTAGCACGCTCTAAGATCTCTTCTTCAACGGTATCTTTAGACACAAAACGGTACACAGAGACATGCTTTTTTTGACCGATTCTGTGCGCACGAGCCATAGCCTGGAGATCAGCTTGTGGATTCCAATCAGAGTCGAAAATGATGACAGTGTCAGCAGTCATTAAGTTAATACCCAAACCACCAGCTCTTGTTGAAAGCAAGAATGCGAAATCCTTGGAGTCAGGGGCATTAAAATGATCGATGGAAATCTTTCTTTGAGCAGAAGGAATACCACCATCGAGTCTTTGGAATTGATAACCTTTTATGGCAAGGTAATCGGCCAAGATATCCAATATACGGACCATTTGAGAGAAAATCAAGACGCGGTGACCTTCCTTTTTCAAACGGGTCAATAGTTGTTCTAAAAGAACCATTTTACCCGAAGACATAACCAAACCTCTCAATATATTGTCTCTTGAAGCAGATCCAGCTTTGGAAAGAACTTTTTCCTCAGCACCATCAAAAAGATACGGATGGTTAGAAGCCTTTTTCAACTCACTCATGACGTTCAAAAGGGACACCTGCGATCCTTTTGCACCCGCATTTAAAGCGGTATAATTCTTGGTGATGATGTTTCGGTAGTATTCGGTTTGAAGATCAGAGAGCTCCACACGCAAAATACGCTCAGTCTTCGATGGAAGAGACTTTTCGACATCTTTTTTCAATCTTCTTAAGATGAATGGTTTAATGCTCAGCTGTAAGCCTTTAATGTAATCCTCTTGATCATCATTTGGCGTGTCGAAGTCGATCTCCTGGTCGATGTTAAACTTGCCAGGCATGAGGAAATCACACAAAGCAGCCAACTCCTTAATGTTGTTTTGCAAAGGGGTACCCGTAATCAATAAACGATTCGCGACTTTAAACAGCTTCAAAGACTCGTACAAGGACGACTCAGCGTTTTTTAATCTGTGTGCTTCATCAACAGCAAGGAATTGCCATTTGAATGCACCAAGCTCTGTACGATCCTTCAAAATGTACTCGTAAGTAGTCAATAAAATGTTGAACTTTGGTTTGCTTCCTGAGTAGAACTCATAATCACGAATGTTTTTTCTTGCCTCAGTGTTTCCCACATAGTAAATACAATTCACATCAGGGGACCACTTTTCGAATGTTTCTTGCCAAGCAGGCAACGTACTGAGAGGTACAACCACCAAGTGTGGGCCGTTCTGCCTACGAGCGTAAATGAGCCACGATAAGAAGGCCACAGTCTGGACAGTTTTTCCCAAACCCATCTCATCGGCCAAGATACCATTCTCATTACGAGACCATAAGAAGGCCATCCAGTTCAAACCAGTCAATTGGAAATCTCTTAACTCTCCGTTTTTAATAAAGAGAGGCTGCTTGCTCAATTTTTCAAAGCGTGGTCTTTGATTGACAGGATAATTAGCAGACAAGCTGGGAAGAATCTTGGACAGCAATCTCTGTTGATATCTCTTCACTTGATCCGGAGCAATCTCTGCAATTACCTCGGCGTTTTCCCACAGGCATTCATCATAGTACAAACGCTTCCATTTCACATAGTATTGTAATTGGGACAGACCATCATCAAGCTCGATTCTGTCACTGTCCACAATTCTCTCCACTTTCGTGAATTCTTCTTGCTCTTCTCTTTTTCTTTCACGCTCGATATCCATGGCTTCAATATCTTCTTTAGTAATTAACGGGTCTCTTCTGAGTTCTTGGTCTAGAAGAATAAACAGCTTGATGTAGTTGTCCACTCTGCGGAACCCCTTAACATCTTTGAGAGAGGCATAAGATTCCCAGGAATTATGCAAATGTGATTTATTGCTCCATTTGATTTTGAAGAGATAGTCCAATTTCGGTTCATTGGTGACTTCTGCGTTATCTTCATTGAGTTTATGGTCAAGAACAGCGTCGATTCCAGGAGCATTTTCTTCGGCCAAGGCTTGTTCATAGTAGTAATAATCGCCCTTTTCATCGTCTTCTTCGTCTTCACTTTCTAAGAATTCATTTTCGTCTTCCTCATCAACAGCATAATTGACAGATGCGTTATTTCTAGTTGAGAAACGAACTTCAGTAGGAATCTTAGCAGCCCGAGGGGTTTGCAGCCTACTTTTAGCAGCACGAGATCTTTTTGATGCTTTGGTAGCGAGTGGAGCAGATCTTTTACGACCACCAGTCTGGAAGTCGGCATCTTCGTTATCCAGATCTTCATCCATTGACTCGTCTTCGTATTCTGCGTAGGCGACCCGGGGCTTGCGTCTGGGAACATCAACCTCGTCTTCCAGCTCCTCGGCAAGACTGATTGCTTTCCGTTCGCGGCCTGAGCGCCGAAGCCCGTACAATTCCGGGTTAGCTTCGATTTCGTCGTCAAACTTGGCCATAGCTGAAAATTATAGGGCAAAAGTGATCCAACAAGGAAATTTATTGAGCCCGAATGATTTTTTTAATGAAAAAAAAATACAATATCAATAAACTGTAGCAACAACAAAAAGAATTCAGGACCTTTCTTTGTTGAAAACTCGCCCACAGTGTGGTTTCGTTTTCCGTAAGTCTTCGAAGTTGGAGATTCAATCAGTGTCAAAGAAGAAACCCAAATGGTAAAAAATTGACAACAAACCACGAAATGGGAATCTTTTGTGTTATGAAAATATCGGAAATCCACAGAATATGGCCGTATAACTATGTGGTGTAGGGGTTCTGTCAAAAGCAGCAGATGTTGTTGGAGAAGTTAACAGGATGGGTGGGAAAAACCTGCGCCGACACCATCGTTCCCTTTTGAGGTCAACACGTTCTGAAAGAGAATAAAGGGTAGTAAAAAAATTGGGACAGAAATGGGTGAAAATAACTTGACAAGCGTGTAATTTTTTCATCTGTTTATAGTTGGGGCTACATATGTGTCAGGGTGTCTGGCCAAATGCCACTTGATTGGCTCTGGTAGAGCTTATTCTTGTTCCTTAATCAGAGGTTAAGGATGTTGGCCATGACAACGAAAACTCGACTTTACCCATCCAAAACTTGGTGACCTTTAGAGGGGTGAATCCATCAGTACCCGTATGGTCCACTTCTTGGGGCAACTGGACTAGGGATATATCTTATATCCAGAGTAAATGGACCGAGTACCTAATAGGCGTGGGTTACTGACTCGGTCGACATTTGTCAGCTAATTGTAACTGTGATAAAAACGCGTTCCTTTATCACCTTACTCGTAATAGTTGTAATGTTTGATGTGGAGTCGATTTAAGCACCAAAAGAAGACTCTGTAGGTCAGTCCGGGTCAGAAGTTCACCAAGGAACAAAAAAGAAAACCAATAGCATTATCATCAGCAAACCACAATTCTTTCTTTGGTACTCTTTGTTCTGTTATTACAACCATGACAGACTGTGGGAGTCCTTTAATACTCAACATAGAGACATCTAGCAGTGAATAGAACCACCTGAGATCCAGCAGCTCGACAGGTGAACGAAACTTCTTCAACTCAAATTCAATACCGGGCGAAATCATCTCAGTTTCCAGTCCCCACAGGTTCACTTAGTTATGTACTGTAATTAGAGGTAAAAAAACAACCCCTTGAACTCATACAGTTCCAAGTTTGAATCGGGTGGATCACTGAGTCCAGCTGGAACGCCACGAAACGCGTTTTCAAGTTCTTGCAAAAGTTATTTTCTAAAACCATCAGGGAATCTTTTTCCCCAGCCATCATTGAAACACAACCCCTTGCCAGAAGGACAGAGGGAACTTGAGCATGTGTAACAGTATTACAGGGTCAGAGAACTATAATTTACGTGACGAACAACATTTTTTCAATGTGGGCCCATTTTTTTGGGCTTATCTTATCGTTACTGGAAAGAAACGAAGTGGTAAAAAATCTCTATGGAGGAGCAGTAGTTTGGATTAGAGGATGTCGAGAGGTGGGCAATGCACGACCGAAAGAAATCAAAAAAAGAAAAAAAAATAAAGAAAAAGAAAAAGAAAAAGTAGATGAAAGGCAAAAAAGGGAGAAGAGTCGTTAATTTTCTCGTTTGGGTATGGAAATTGGTTCATGTTCGTAAATGTATGGTGCGTTTGTTTAGTTTAGTTTAGTGGCTGCAAAAGTCTGAAGAGGTACAAAAAAGGGAAGGAAAAGGGAGAAATGAGAGAAAGAAAAAGAGAAGTAGTTAATATGTTTAGGAAAAAAATCAGAAAATTTGAATGTTTTTGAATAAATCCTCAGATATGAGATTGATTATAGTTATAGATCATCTAAAGGACTTTGCCGTAATCACAGGTCATTATTGTATATCTGAGGAAGCAGACTGTCAGAGTCAAGTTTCCGAGTCAAGTTTCCGAGTCAATCACCTAACTATCTGAGTCACCCCCACAGATAAGTTTAGAACAGAGATAGGATCACCAAAGGATCTACAGAAGTAACCATATGTATTTCATTGAACTCCTGAAAATTTTGAAACTTTTAAAATAATTAAAAAAACCTGATTTAATCTAATTCACTGAATCCATAAAGTATTTATTATTTCCAACGTAAAGTTTGCATCTTTGTATCTTGTTTCAGATCATTCCAAGTCATCGCCTTGTATCACATTGCATCACATTGTACCACATCGTATCGCAATGAAAAGAAACAATTTCCCAAAAAAAAAAGAAAAAATAAATTCCCCAAAACAACTACCTCCAAAAATACTCGTTTCTTATTAAATCATTCTGCCCAACTTACATTGCTCCAATGAGATCAGAGCATTTAGTCAGGACTCACACTAACTCTGGTCAGCGTAAATCCTAGACCGAGCAGACGCAAAAAAAAGTTTCATCAAGAACCCCATTGTACTGAAAAACTACACCAACTGCACATTTAATAACAGCAAATTCGCTTTTGAAAAAAGAAAGGAAAATGAGTGGAAGAGGCAGCAAAGGCAAAAGCGAAACTTCCTCCAAAGGAAGTAGAATCGCCATTGTCAGCACAGACAAATGTAAACCAAAAAAGTGTAGACAAGAATGTCGTAAATCATGCCCAGTGGTGAAAACAGGAAAGCTTTGCATTGAGGTGACACCAACCAATAAGATTGCTTTCATCTCGGAGAATTTGTGTGTCGGATGTGGTATTTGTGTCAAGAAATGCCCCTTTGATGCCATCACCATTATCAACTTGCCTACCAACTTGGAGAATGAAACTACCCACAGATACTCGGCCAACTCGTTCAAATTGCACCGTTTGCCAACTCCTAGACCTGGTCAAGTGTTGGGTTTGGTTGGTACTAACGGTATCGGAAAGTCTACTGCTTTGAAGATCTTGGCTGGTAAGCAGAAACCCAACTTGGGTCGTTACGATAACCCTCCAGACTGGGAAGAGATCTTGAAGTACTTCCGTGGTTCGGAGTTGCAAAACTACTTCACCAAGGTCTTAGAGGATAACATCCACGCCATCATTAAGCCCCAATATGTTGATAACATTCCTCGTGCTTTGCAAAAATCCGCCGTTAAGACCGTTGAAGGTATCTTGAAGGCTAAGTTGCAGAAACCTGACCAATGGGACTACATCGTTAAACTTTTGGAGTTGAAACATGTCATGAACAGAGAAGTTGCCAACTTGTCCGGTGGTGAGTTGCAAAGATTTGCCTTGGGTATGACTTGTGTTCAAGATGCCAATGTCTACATGTTCGATGAACCATCATCATACTTGGATGTTAAGCAACGTTTGAGAGCTGCTGAATTGATTCGTTCCGTATTGAACTCTACCACTTACGTTATTTGTGTTGAGCACGATTTGTCCGTCTTGGATTACTTGTCTGACTTCATCTGTCTCTTGTATGGTGCTCCGTCCGTCTACGGTGTGGTTACTTTGCCATCCTCTGTCAGAGAAGGTATCAACATCTTTTTGGATGGTTTCATTCCAACTGAGAACATGCGTTTCAGAGAAGACTCGTTGCAATTCCGTTTGGCTGATGCTGCTGATGGTTTAATCTTAGATCACTCCTCTGCTTTGTGTTACCCAGAGTTAGAAAAGACTCAAGGTGATTTCCATCTTAAGGTCGAGAAGGGAGAGTTCACTAACTCCGAAATCTTGGTCTTGTTTGGTGAAAACGGTACTGGTAAGACCACCTTCTGTAAGATTCTTGCTGGTGCTTTGGAAACTGACAAGAAAACAGACATCCCTAAAATGAGCATTTCCATGAAGCCTCAAAAGATTGCTCCAAAATTCCCTGGTACTGTCAGACAATTATTCTTCAAGAAAATCAAGGGTGCATTCCTTAACCCTCAATTCCAAACCGATGTTGTCAAGCCTTTGAGTATCGACAACATCATTGACCAGGAAGTTCAAGTCCTTTCTGGTGGTGAGTTGCAAAGAGTTGCCCTTGTTTTGGCTCTCGGTATCCCTGCTGATATTTACTTGATTGATGAGCCCTCTGCCTACTTGGACTCTGAACAACGTATCATCTGTTCCAAGGTTATCAGAAGATTCATTTTGCATTCCAAGAAGACTGCTTTCATCGTCGAGCACGATTTCATGATGGCAACCTATTTGGCTGACCGTGTCATTGTTTTTGAGGGTGAGCCATCCAGAAACGCTATTGCAAAGTCTCCTGAATCGTTGTTGACTGGTTGTAACCGTTTCTTGAAAAACTTGAACGTTACTTTTAGAAGAGATCCAAACTCCTTCAGACCAAGAATTAACAAGAAAGATTCCCAAATGGACAAGGAGCAGAAACTTGCTGGTAACTACTTCTTCTTGGATTCTTCCGAGTTATAAACGCACACACACTGGATGTTGTTGGAGAAGCCGTTGCCGCGGTATGTACATTAGATCAGCTGCATAGATTTTTTTTTGGGTGGCACAGCTTCGGCTTTGATGTGCCATAGTGTTTAATTTACACTCATTTTTTCTTGATGATGTAGTTAAGTTATGGTATTGTTTTTCATAGCAATAAGTTTATCTTGTTTGGGTTTATTTTATTTAGAGAGGATTTTAGTGCTTAAGATTTCCTTTTTGAGTAATGTTAAGCCAGAATTTATTTTAAGCATTCCTTTGGTCAAGTTGAAAGTTACTTGTTTGACTCATAGGGCTGCAACAGACAATTGAAAGCATCATCTTTACTCAAGAAGTCAGAAAGGTACCACATTAAATTTCCATATCGAAAATAAAAAATAAAAAAAATAAATAAAGTAATCACAACACAAAAAAGTGCATTTGAAAATTGCAAATTGGCTGCAAATTTACAATATGCAACGCACGTGATATTCACGTGATATTCACGTGAAAAATCAAACATGATAGCTTAACTAAACCAACAAAGCGACAAAAACAAACAAAACCTCGCAATCTATTGAAGAGGATCTCGTCTGTGATGGCTTCAGAGCGTGATTTAATAGCGGCAGAACACTCTGAGAAGCTCCGGGAGCTCTATTTCCTTGTTTCCGGCGCTCTCCAGCCGTTGCTAGACTTCACCTACTCATCTGCGTCTACAACCGCCACAAACTTCTTTGACAAAAATGATATTTCGGTAAATAAGCCGTTTCTGCTTGCATCTATTCCCAAAGTCCGTGACCAGGACACCTTGATTCGAGAAATTGCCTGTAACTTCCAGAAGTTCATGTATCAAACCGAAGAGAAGAATATCAATGGGAAGCGTCCCCGAGAGGCCGTGTATAGCTCTAGTGCCAAAAGCCAAAAGTATGTTTCAAATAGTACCCCAAGCGGTATACCACGATCGTCACGTTTGGACAGAATGCCCCAGATGTCCCAGAACCTACGATCTCAGATAGAGTGCATTGAAAACGAGACGGAACTTGTTCTCCGCAAGCGGATTTCAGATTTGGATGTTGTTACTGTTCCCGAATCGTATCCAACAAGTGTACATAACTCCACCTCTTTGGCTGAGCTTCATTACTTGACTCAACTGTTTCCACTTATGAAACTATTGCCTGGCTCACATAAGGCTTTAATGACCGAAAACTTTGAGCTGGCACTTCTTGAAGGTAAAATCTCAGTGTTATACTCGCGTATCGAAGAACTAAAGCGTCAGAAGAAATGGTCCTTGCGTCAACCGCAAAGGTATGACGATCCTTTTCTTTACTCAAAACGCGATAAGAAGACCTCATACACTTGGGACAATGTTCTACAGGAAGGCTCTTGGATGGCGACGGATTTCAAAGAGTCTCTTAAATTTAAGAAATTCTGTTGTGCTCAACTTGCACAAGCAGTACGTGATTACTGGTTTCATGGTAAGGTTGTATGTATCAAGACCAGACCTATTGAACATTTGTCTTTTAAACGTGTTGGAAATGAAGAGGTTCAAGAGATTGCAAATGCAATAGAAGAAGAAGATATTGTTTTGGATCAGCAAGAACAAGACGATATTCTCTTGGATCAACAAGGAGATGCTGGCATCCTTTCAAATCAACAAGAAGATGCCGATATCCTTTCAGATCAACAAGATGAAGGTTTACTTTCTATTGACACTGATACATCCGTTAAGGATCATATATTAGAAAGTATCCCCCTTGAACCAACAGAATCATCAGAAGGCCACGACCTGGCAGAGTTTGTTGAGGCAGTGGAAGAAATCGTAATTGAACCTTCAGAGACTTTATTGGATGAGATGGTTCACAAATCATCGACAGCAACACTTCAACCCACTCACAACCTAGCCATTGATCCTTCAAAATTACATCTAGATGCCGATGAGAATACCTTCAACATCGAGGAACTTGTTGCCACGCCTGAACCACCGAAACTTCCAATTTCTGAAAGTCCATTCAAGTCACATGTCAACATTAATGACCTCAAGAAGATTGATCAATCCATCATTCGCAACTTACCGAAATTCACGCCATTTGATGAAAATTCAATTTCTCTAATGCTGCCGAATCTAAGGAGTAACGAACCCTCGATTGCTCCTACCTCTGGATTGTTACACCCACCGGAACCGGACGATAACTGGTATAAGGTTGTGTTGCGAGATTCAGCTAGTACGAGCTTGGGAGCAGAAGAAAACGGACCCCCTCCATACCAGAAGGGTTTGTTTGGTGTTCAATCGCACCGAAAGTTCAATTTTTTGAAGCCACCAAAACCACCTCTTGTTAAGAACATCCAATTTCGGTCACCAACAATGTGGCTACCTAGAGATGATCAGTTTTTGATCCATTATGTTGCTGAGTATTGTTTCAATTGGGATCTTATTGCTGCCAGTCTTCTGTCTAACTCTTCTACGCTCAGACACTATACTTCGAATATTGAAAAGCGTACACCATGGCAATGCTTTGAAAGATATATTCAGCTCAACGATAAATTCCAATTCCGTGACATGAAAGGTCCAAATGCTTTGCCTGCCCAAACTTGGTTAGAGGAGGCACACAAGGCTCAGATGACAACTAAAAGACGTATCTCTCCTCTCGGAGTTGGTAATGAGTCCATACAAAGAGGTCACAGAAATTTGCGTTGGGCCTCCATGTTCGATGCTATGAGAAAAGTAATGAGAAGAAGAGAACTCACTGCTGCGTCAAAGAATGCTGCACGTAAAGCGACCCCCGAACATACTTCATCCACATCTAATAGTGGCTCAAATGCATATCCCGGACAACAACCACCCAAAAGACCAAATGACCATGCTTCTACACCACAAGAGTTGTCTAAGATGAAACACGATAGAGATAAGGCAATTCAAGAGGCATATTTCCAAAGACAAGCATCAAGATCGCGTCTCAAATCCGGAATAATGCTGCGTCGTGCTGATCCACTGTCCTCGGGCTCTTCACCAGCTCCCTCTGGGCCAGACTCATCAAATGGACCTTCAAGAGCAACCGTCGAGGCTCAAAGAAGAATGCAACAACAGAGGACTGCCCAAGCAGCTGCAAATGCTGATGGTACGAGAGTAGCATCAGGATCGCTTCAGAATGATGGTTCTAACCCTACCACCACGGGCGGACAGCTGCCACACGTTGCAATGGCACAGCACCAAGCGAACCAGCTACTAAGTAATATGAAGGCTGCCCTGCCAAATTCCAAAGCTTTCACTCCTGAACAGATACAAAAAGCTATTCAGACTGAAAAGCAACGGCTTTTGTTACAGCAGCAGAATAGCTTACCCGGTAACGCTTCTGCGGGCCAATCGACAAGGGTTTCCAGTCAAATGATGCAAGGACGTAAGGGACTTGAGTCACATCCGGGTAGCAGTCCAACTATGTTGGGAGCGTCAGTGAACCAAGCGCGGTCTCCGACTGCAAAACAAGTGGGTACGCCGTTGAAGAGTCGAATTCTGTACCCACAATCTCAGTTTGCAACCATTGTGAATACAATTCAGCAAAAGAATCCTAACATGTCCAAGGAACAAGCGAAAAAGGTGGCAGCGCTGTATTTAGCCAACTTACAGCAACAACAACAGGCATCTAGGGCCGCACAAGGTGTAGCAGGAACATCTAATGCACAAGAAGCACTTAAGGCTAGGCAAGCACAATTAGCAGCGCATAAGGCAATGCAGCCAGGAAAAGAAACTGATGCTCTTGGATTGAAGCCAGAGGAGCGGGGAAAAATGATTTTAACCCAAGATTCGTATTCAGCGAGAGGTTCATCTCTGCCATATACCAGAACAACGGGCAGTCGAGCAAGTTCTCCAACAGGTAAAAACTTGCAATATCCAACCAATGAAAAGTAAAATATTCATTGAATTTCGGACGAATTCAATAAAAACCAACTACTTTGATGGGTAAATATTAGGTCAAGTCTGGAACCTGACCCAATATCAGCAAAGATATGACGAGAAGATATGACGAGAAGATATGAAGAGAAGATATGAAGAAATTAATAAAGAGACGGAAAGAAATCATTATTCGAAACAAGACTAAACTCTCAAATTCTCAATTATGTGTGTGGTTTTTGCTTCAAACGTTTTTACCCTTTTGCACCAGTACACCAAAGTTCTGTAGTGGTACTCAATTAAAGGACCCTTACCCACATTACATACTACATCATAAACGACATCATCAAGTACATCACATACGCCGCCTACGCCACAACAACAAACACTGGAAGAAACCAGAAATCGTAAAAATATACACAGAATCAAATGGCGGTCGATCTAATACCTCAAACCACCCAAACCTCCCAACATAACCCATCTCAACGCAATGCCGCTAACAATAATCACCCTCTAAGAAACCAATTCCAAAGAGACTTGCCAAGAAAAATAGCGACAAAAATTCCTCAAAAAGTGGTCAAATGGCTCTATTCCGTTTCATTTGTTATCCTAATGTTTGTCATGATTGGGTTCATCATGATCACACCGCTTGACATCATCATGCAATCACTCTCCAAGAACGCAGCAGCACTCAAACTTTTCATTATCATTGCGGCATGTGCGTGTTTTGTCTTCGTAGGGATTCTTTTTTACTTTTCCCGGCTATATCGTAGCAGAGTTGTTTTCAATCAGATTCCTTCTAAGTCTGTGTACTTGCCCTTGGAGAAGAATGACTTGCCTCCATCTGTTCTTAGCCACATCGAGAAAACGCTACGACTATGTGTAGGCGACATCAAGGTAAGGGCTGGACCCTTGGCCAATGAGAAGGAACTGTTCAATTACGCGGGACGTGTTGCCCCTTCGTATATCCAACGTAGAAACATAGATATGGGGCTCCAAAGTGACTTTTTCTTTCTTGACGAAGACTATACTTACCAGGATCTAATAGATAGTGTTGGATTGAAGCTCCGCATTGATGGTCTTATTGCAAACACATATTCTGTGCCCAAATACGCAACGTTCAGAGAAATTTTTGTCTCTGCCTTGCCTGAGAACATCGACAATAACGAAGGCCCAGAAGAGTTGGTCCATGCTGTGCGTCGGTCCATTTATACGTATGAAAAAGCAAAATTTAGTGGCCAGTTATTATCTCTCGAGGAGATTGTGGAGTTTTTTGTTGACCTACAAAAAGTCGTCCATCATTTCTATTCCGTGGTCGCTGGAGACGATCGTGGTGAATTCCCAATAACAGAGGCCAGGAGATATTCACTCTCTACCAGTAGAGGGTTCAATAGACTGGATTATGCTTACAGAAAAGACAGGAAGACAGTTCAAGATCCCGATTATGATGGCAGTATTGCAACCGATGAAACCTGCGACTATCAACCTCGTTCAAGTTTGGATTCCGGAAAGGTCGCACCATATTTAGCTTCTTCTCTGAGTCAGGATCTTGAAAAATCTGACGGGGACCGCAGGTCAACAGTATACCGAGTAAGGTCTGGTTTCGGTCTGACAAGTTCAGTGTTAAGAGTTCCATTTTCGAAGAGCATTTCACGATCCTGAGTTGGCTCGTAAGAAGATATTTTTGAGTTTGTTGATTCTTGTCTAAACCGTGTTACCCTAGAATCCACTACAGGAAAATGAACACCTTCAGGAACTCGCCATGATACCTGTACACCTTCAGCAACACATCATGATACCCTCCAATTATTTAACAGAATTTTTAATGGAATCCATCACTAATTCATCACGATCCCCAAACCAACCAATACTAGAGATTAAATGTTGTGTCGAACACTAATCATTATGTCACATAGCTTCATTTGAAGTTAGATGAAATCAATAGCGACCTTTCAGCAATGCTTAAATTGAGAAAAAACTCTAATTCCGTCTTGGTTTGATAGCACCATCGTGAACAAAGTAGTATGTAATAGTTCCATCATCGTTAACTAGAGCAAGAGTCAATCTTTTGGGACGATCCGTAAACTTGCTGATTGCGACAAAGTACAGTTCAATTTCATCCATACTGTTTGTTGTTGGGGTCATCAGCCTGGCGATGATCCATTCCCGAAGCCCTTCAGGATCTAGTTGGTCTAATTTAGCAGGGGGAAGACCAGAAAGAACCGAAAATACAGCCCTTACGGATTTATTTGTTATGATTTGAGGACAATGCGCCACAATTTTACGAGATTCGATCGCATCTATGCTAATTGAATCCCGGACAACTGAATCATCATTATGATTATGCATTGTCACTTCAGTCCATAAGTTATAGTGAACTAGGTTCGAATATACTTGCTCTGAGAGACCCATTGGTAAACAAAAAAACAAAGGATACACTGGTTTGTTTTCTTATTGGTGACACAATGAGATACAGAACCGTTATTCTATTGGTTCATTGTGTCGCTATGCAGCTAGCCCGGTATAAGATGAGTTTTTCACTTTTTCACTTTGATGCACGAGATGAAGAGTGTGGAGATAATACTAAGTAAACTGGAGATATGATTTTTTTTTAGTAAGAGGGACATAAATGATTATTTGTAATTGATATAATTGGATAAAAGTTTTGGAATATTTTTTTGTTTGAAGATTTTTCTTTCTTTCAATATGTTACTTTTCTTAAAAAGTTGCTAGAACTTAGTTGTATGGTAGTCTGGTATTTGTCTCGTTGTCTAGTATAAGGCCTGGTATTAGGTAGACGATAATCCAGAAAAGAATGATTTCCAAATTAGGAAAACTAATTGCCGAATTAGGAAAACCCCATGTGCGTAAAGTCGTTGGTTCTATTACTTCAGGAAAAGGAAGTAGCCTATATACTGTTAGCGCTCTGGGTTATTACATTGTGTATACACAGTTCTCGGGGTTGGACAAAGGCATTTCTTTTGATTGAACAAAGCATAATATCACTAACAAGCAATAGAGTTTTCAATCAACAGTCTAACTCAAATTTTTAGCTCAACAACATAAGAGAAAGAAATAGAAGTATTCACGTTTCTAAGGTTGAGAAATATGAAAAAGGAATTATTTCAATCAAGCCGTAATTTTGCATTAAATCAAAAAGTTATGTACAAAACTTGGTGTGTTTGTATTTCCACCGAAATTTCGTGTGCTTGTATTTCACACTATCCATGAACTCTTGAAGGGAAGCTACAAGAAACCATAACCACACCAACAAATCAAAACGGGATTTAACATACTTAAACATTTCAAGATATGAAGACTAATAAAATTGACATTTATCCAATAAAAGTTCCCTTCCAAAGTACTAATGCATTAGAACATTATCGTAGTTTTAAACCCCTTCACTTGACCTGCAGAAAATCAGTATTGGCAAATTAGGTTTAGCTTGCATATGCATGTTGTTTTAACACAGGACCAGGGGAATATAACTAAGACGGGAGTACCAGCTAAAGGCTATTAGATTTATTTAATCTGCAATAAACGAAACTCCGTTCTTAAATATATGAATATCCTCGGTGAGACTGCATATGGCGAATAAATATTTACATTCTTTTATATATTCCTTTCTTTTGGTGGTTTTAGATTCTGTAGATTCAAACTCTATTGTCACTAACGTTTCTTATTTCATTTTTTTTTTGTTTCAGATTGTTCAGATTCTTTAAGTACTGATTATTCTGTTGTTCCCAATCATTTCCGCTTTCTTCTCCTTTCTCTTGGCCTGGGGTCTTTGTACCTTATGCATTTTCTGCTGTCTCGTTTATATTTCCCAATTATTCTCCGGTTCCTCTTTTCCTACCTTGATTCCGGCAACTGTTTGTTTCAAAAAAGCGGCAATAACACTACTGTTGTTTTACACGCAAAGACGCCATGAATAGCCTTCATTGCGTTTGACGACGATCAGTTTCAACAAAAAAAGAGTGTATCGAGAAGAGCTTGAACATACCGGACAACAAAACAATTTTGGTAGTTTTAGAATAGAAGATCGCATCAAGGAATTTCTTTTGAATTTCTCTTCTCTCTTCCTATTCATCATTCAATCAACATAACACAGCATGTTCTACATGATCCTATACAGCATAGCCATTAGTACATATTCCTATAGAAGTACTACTTGCACCTCAAAATTCTGTTCCTATTTTTTCAAAATTCAGTACTTCTGAAGAAGCACTTACTCAGATCGTTCCATGTAATATGCAATAGTTCGGTAACTTGTCTTCCTTCTTCGTTTGACTGGTCGGATCAATGTTCATGCACTCCTTAGTGTCTAGCTTTTTATACCATTTTGTATTATCACAATTTTCTATCTGGGAAAGGAAAGTTTAGCATTTACATGATTCGGCTCTTAAATTCCACTTGCATGCATGGGTGCATGCATGATGTTGGCAAAGAAAAAACATGTTTTGAAAGAAATTTGGAAAAAATATTTGCAGAAAACAGATTTGAACTTCGGGTTCTAAAGTAAACTTGAGAATTGAACGTACAAAAAGAGGTTTGGAAATCCCGTTTGAGAATCTGGTTTGAAAGTCTGGTTTGAACATCTCTTCACTCTGCAGGTCCTGTTTTCGGAGTTCTAATTAATTCTCCGGCTGTTACTGTCAATCTTCATCAAAGAAGGAAATTACGCAAAAAGAAGTATTCGGGTCAACTAGGGGTCCATAGACACCTCGGAAATATGTACCGAAGATTCTTTGGCGCATATTTCTTGTCCAATGCACAGCCCCTATTGGGTATTCATGTACAAGACGGAGCAACGAGGAAGACCAATGACCAAGAGCAAAAAAAGGGGGAACATTTTGGAACAATTTTTCGGCATTATATGTTTTCTTTTCTGTGTATGCTCTATGAAAAGAAATAGAACGAAGATCTTTCTTGTATTACGTAACCGTAATCGGACCGGGAAAACCAGTCCTAGAGTTAAAAGCATGTCGGCTAAAAGTAGGTTGGTTTAAAGCACCGGCCTTACGAATTATGACACTACAGCCTTTCTTCGAACAATTCTAGTGTTATACAAGAAGATGAAAGAAGTTAATAATCTAGAAGATGAAAAAATTAATAATCTAGAAGAAAAGAAACAATAATCTAGAAATTAATAATCTAGAAGAAAAAAAAACAATAATCTAGAAAATCAAAACAAAAGTTGCATGGCCTACAGCAATTTGTTTAGCGGGATGTGAGCATGAGTATTGATACATTAGCTACTAATTCGGTAATGCAACCTTTAAGTATAAACTTCGCTGCTGCGTATGACACAATTCCACTTGCATCATCCGCAGTCGGAAAATCAGGCACCATAACCTCGATTGACACCATAGTCGTCATAGCCTCCTTAAATCACCAGTAGCAAGCATGATTTCAGTAATTCGCCAAAAAGCCCATTTTTCAGTATTTTTTTATCTGCTGGGCCATTATCAAACACTTCAATTCCTTTTATTGTTCCGAGAAATGTAGTTGCAGACACCGGCTATAATCGCAACCTCATCAGGCAAACGCTACTAACCATACTTACCCCCTCCCACTTGACACAGCCGCCTAATGATAACAATGTTTATCTGCAGCCGCCATGCAGACTAAAGCCTGAATCTGGGCCCATGTGAAGTCTCGGCATATTGCTCGGGAAATTAGCCTCTGTTTTCCGACTATCTATGCTGCCGCTTGCTTACTTCCAACAATGGACTCTCCACAACTTATGCACAACTGGTGTATTCGCTATTTCGCTTTTTTTTCTTCTTTTCACGTATATAGCTATCTTTTTTCCTTTAAGTGTCTCCCCTAAAAATAAAATAAGATTCTAATTTCGCCCTTACCTTGAATCTGGTTTAAAAACTCCCCGCCTTTCATCTCGGAGGTTTCTGTTCCACATAAGACAGTACCTGTGTGGCCTGTGGTCTCACTGACAATCGAATAGCGATCTCTCATTCTGAATCGCCCACTAGTCCTTCTTTGTTAACAAAAAGACCTTCTCTCAGGTCTACTACTTGACCCATTTATTTGTCTCTGATATTTAGCCCGTCGATATTATTATCCGCTGGATTACTCATTTTGACGACTGTTTGGTGGCCCTTTCTCTTCTCCCGTTATAAGCTGTCATCACACATCACCCAACCAAATATTGCATAATGTCCAAAAGACCTAATCTTATAAAGATTTCCGGAAGAACTCATTATGCATGTACTCGCTGTAAAATCAGCAAAATTCGATGCCTGGGTGAAAAGCCTGCCTGTTCGAACTGTAAGCTTGTTAAGAAGGAAGCACAATGCACATATCCTCCTCGTGATCGTAAGATTGTCATAATGGAGTCTGATCTTAACAATCTTTATGCTCAAATTCTGCTGTTGGAGAAACAAGTCAACCCGAACGATACTATAGACTCTGCACTTGGTCAAGCTGAGATCCTCCACTCAACTTATACACCTCATGCATCTCCCGCCACTGGGTCAGAACCTTTCTTGAATAATGATTCGGATCTCTTCACTGATAGACTTCTATCGTGGTGTTCGAATAAGATTCCTCCTCGCGAGGTCGCTTGGGAACTCATTGGTCTAGTCACCCGAACTTACTCGGCAGAAATGTTCATAGTGAACTCTACCGAAATCGACTCCCGAATAGAATCCATTTACGGATTCTTCTCGAGCTTTAATTCTAAATCTGATTATCTGGGTAAACGTCCAGGTCTCATAGATTTATGTTACTTCTTCGCCATACTAGCTTTTGGACAACAACTTCAGAATCATGTATCTCCGGACCCTTCTGAAACACCGGGGCTTGAACTCTTCCTTTTAGCATGTCGCCTCTTCCATCTTGATTATGAGCAAGTTCACTTCACTTACATTCAAAGCTCTGTCTTATTGGGGTTAATCTCTTGTAATTTAAATCGTTACAACACCACATACAATTACTTCAGCATTGCTGTTTCTTCATCTGTCGCAAATGGCTATCATCGACAAATGATCATGCCTACGTTTCAAAATGATGAGGAACGTCGGTTGTTCCTTATTGGTGAGGAAAACAAAAAACGCCTATGGTGGACAATCTTCCTTGTTGACGTAATATGGGCATCTAGAATGAATATGCCTGCTCACATCGACTTCACAGATACTGATGTTGCACTTCCAAGTGAAATGCCTTATGATCTACATGACGGCTTTGACACAGAATCGCTCGATTCTAACGTTCAACTCGTCAAGTACGTGGCTAAGTTCAACAAACTAATCTACGGCTCCTCGGTTCGAACTTTCTCTGTCAACTACATCAATACAGATAAGTTTAACCAGGACCGACTCGTTTCGACCATCCTTTGTTCCATCGAAGAATTAAGTGCATGTTTTGAGAAGCCGTTCTTAGTTCAATGTCAGCACAAGAGCATCATAGCTAAAGAAAATCGCAACTTGGCTAATATTTTCTCTAGATTTAATCAGCTCGTCATTTTAGTAGTGGATCCCCTATTGTCTCTTGTATTCGACCCTAATGCTTCTAGTCTAGTTGAAAATAATGAAGAGGTGTTCAAGGCCATTGTCAAGGGAATAAGAACCGCTTACACTACTATAAACATGTTTTTCAAATTATTCGAGCACGGAAAATTGTTCATATTTGGATTCTGGGATAGCCAGCACCTATTTTCTGCCTTGACGTTCATGGTGTTGGTACTGGTTGCTGGTTTCCCATACAGAGAACACAATAAAGTATTGGCTTTACTTAAGTACATGGCAGCTCATAGAAATATTAGCGCTAAAAAGTACTTGCAAAGAATCGAATCGATCAATGCATACATCAAACTGATCCCGGAGGTCAACTTGAGTTTTGATTTCAACACCGAAGTTAGTGAGTTCTTGACGCCTAAGGGGTCACCTTCTAGCGAGTCGGAATTTTACAATCCATATTGCGACGAGAGCTCATTTCCAAAGGAGTTCCATGAGTTCTTCGAATTAAAGCCTCAGGTTCTGTTGTACGAATATTTTGGCTTCGGTTCATTTTCTCTGGAATCGCAAAAGATATTGTGGACAATGTCCAAGAGTATACAAAAATGGTCTAATTATAGTGGCTTACCAATCCCAATCTCTGGGATAAATAGAACTGTCGTTGGTAGAGTGAAAAATGAGCGTACCCAACCCAGAACTGAGTTCAAGATTCATGACCTAATTTGAACACCAGTTCGAGGACTCATAGGATATGGTTTTATTTTATTATAGTTTACGGAATTAGATAAAAGTGCATCCGCTAACAAACTTTGGCAGCATTTCCTTTATATTTCTGCCAGTCCGCCCTTCTCTAGTTGTTGTTCAATCACTTCAGTCCATGGCCAAACAAAATCCAAGCCTCCAAAATCTCTATTATTGATAAACCAATCCATAAGGTCGTTTTCCAGGAGATCAGGAATATCTTTCGAAGACCCAAAGAGCTCTGAAGATTCAGTTTGACTGGTCTTTGGCTCACCCAATGACAGTGGAGGAGGAATTTCCATCTGTTCTCCAGCAGTATCGCTTCCATCCCCAGCACTCTTCTGAAGAGAACTTTTCATTTCAGAATATAAATAAAATAAGATCTTCGAGTAGTTAGTGCACAAATGTAATTCATCCGGGGAGCAATCTCTTAGAGTCACAGCAGCGTCGTAAATACTCTTCACAATTTGATCCACTGAAATCAAAGATAAAGAGAGAACAGTAGAGTCAAAGTCTTCGTTGCTTGATGGAGCTCCGGTTTTCGCTTCTGTGGATTTGTGAGCCGTTATTGTCAAGTAACACTTCACAATGAAGGCAACAGCACGCACGATTTTGGTGACCCATCTAACAGGCATGAACTTAAGCATATTTAGCTTGTGGACTCTGTGAGAAACCTGAAGTATCTCATTTGCGGCATTGAATGCTTGTTCGATATAGATAGCACTTTGTGATATCTCGTCAAGCTTGAGGGCGATTTTTCCTTCCTTGTTTGCGGTTCTTGACTTCGGGGACGGACTAAGAGCTAACGAGAAAATGTATAGTTTCGTGTAATTGTAGTCAAAGATAAATGACTCATTGGTCATGAGTTGGCGAAGGTTATGAGTTGCCTCTGGCCTAGCTTCCTTGACATCCTTGAAAGAGATCCGGGCAATTGCCTTTGACTTCGAAGGAACCAAATACTTTTTGTATTTGTCACCCCAATTCTTAATCATTGGGCTCATAATATTCAAGATAGCCAAGTTCTGTCTTTGGGTGAGACATCCTAATTGAGCTTTATATCCGTAAAGTGATTCGTGTCCAAGAGATATAATCTGTAGAAGTTCAATTTGAGCTCTTTGTACCTCTGTGAACATTAATGGCCGATAATCGGGACCAATGGGGCTCCTTTCTCTTGGAGTCAAGACATTGTACTCTTGTTCTTCTCTTGCCTCCATTTCCGCTTCAGATATATCATAGCTCAACAAATCAATCTCTGCGAGTGAATGGCTCAACATACTGCGTCGCTTCATATTCATCACTGAATTGATCTCAGTGATGTGAGTTGCAACAAAAGAACAAGAACTCATTTCCATGAAGGCCATATCTTGAGCTAATCTGACAGCAGATCCAATTAGCATCCATGCCATACGGAAAGATCGTCTCATTGCACCCAATCCAGCAGGCTCAGGTCCAGCATTCATTGGAAATTCGCCAGCCATTGCTTCTGTGTCTCTAATGTCTGCCATTTCTTCGGCATTATTTGCATAATCAGTAACACGCCAATGGATGGCACGAGGGTTCCATTCAGTAAGAAGAAGAAATGCAAATACAGTTCCTATCGATCTAGTACTCGCCTCTGCCCAGACGGTTCGAGAGATCATTCCCTGAACATGCAGCCACAACTCCTCGTGAATTTTGAGGTTCTTGGGCATTCCATTGGACACTTCTTCATTTAGAGAGTGGTATCTGGTGGATATGGTAAGAATTGAGCAAAGAAGCAATGGATACCCGCTTAGAACCTTTGGCAGGTGCAAAAATTGAGGGACATGAGGAAAGAAAGGGTGAAGGGTGTTGAAAAACATCCGGATATAGAACTCTGATTCGGCAGCAGATAAAATCCCCAAGTTTCCAATATATTCGACATCTTCCAATGATCGTAGGATTGATTGATCAGAGATAAAATTGTGTCGAGGCGATAAACTTGATAAGGAGCCATGTGAGTCTTTCAGGATTCTAGCATATTTCACAATTCCATGAACCCCAGTTTCTCCAGGAAACCCGGGTTCTTGGCCCTGTCTCATTGAAGACTCTCTGGTTGTTGGACTAATTGCATGGTTTCTAGAAACATGAGCTGTCTCATAATACAGTGTAGAATCCTCTGCCTGACGTTTAAGTGACCTGTTTGGATCATGGGCACGTTCTCCATTTATAGAGGCACCAGATTCAGATGCACAGAGAATGGAACGGGGGTCTGTTCTCAGCGAAAACATCCCAAAGTCTCGAGAGTTATGTGAATATGATGAACCCAAAGATAACATTGTGAGAGGGATCTTGTCATCATTTCTAGGTGTATCACCAGAAGTCAGACTTAGGGAAGCTTCAGATGGTACTCTTTCACGTAAATCGGAAGCATTTTTTGACTTTGTATTGAAGTTGACGTTAGGCGTGTTGTTGGGGATACTGTTGGAGATACTGTTGGAGCTGGAAATACTGTTAGAGTTATCTCTATCCTTATCCTTACTATCATCTGATGCCAACAGATCAGCAGCATTGGCAAGAAAAGACAATGCACCATTCATTGTAGAAAAATGATTCGGCGATTCTTCAGGATCCGGAGTCGTTCTTGCTTGTGAACCAGCTCTCTCTCCAGGAATACCAGAACCAGCAATCTGGATAGTAGATTTAAAAGCGGGATCAAGGCTCCGGCGAGTATTTGCCTCGAAAACACATCTCCGTCGTTCTCGACGACATCTGGCACAAACAGTATCGGGATTAGCCGGGTCTCCTAGATCACAACGTACTTTTCTTCTTCTACAGTTAATACAGGCCAAGTAAGTACGGCGAAAGTGTTTCACGGATGTCTCTGATTGGCCCAGCGTAGAGCTCATGATATCCTGTACAGATATTGTTCCTGAAAGGAAGCCGAGTGTTTGAACTCGTTATGTTGTGAGGTGTTGGTGGTGTTTTGTGGAGTTCAGACCTTTGAAGTATGTATATGGACTTCTGGGTATGCACCAGACGGTTCAATGGAACTTTTGATGAAGGAACTTTTTTTTGGAAAGTTTGTGTAATTCTATTTATTTCTATTCCAAAAATAGATGTTGTTGTTGAGTGTTATTCTGCGTGGTGAGTTATGTGTGATGAGTATGATTGTGTGATGAGTAGCTGATTGTGGGTATTTATATGGAAAAGCGGGATTTGAAATTTTCTCGATAATTTAGGAAGTTGAGGAGTAAGACTCGGAGTTCGGGTTGATCTCGGATTAATTTCCGGTTAATTTCGGGTCAATATCAGCTCTCTATCTGGGTAATACATGGAATGGTATAGGTATTTGCATCTATATTGTAACAGTATTCCAATAAAACTTAGAAGGAGTCAATATGTCTCTTATTAAATTGCCGGAATTATCATATGCATTCTTATAGAAAGCGATCGAGCCGAATATACTTGTATTGTTCTCGTATCTAGCAGCACGAAACAACCTACTTGGAAACTACTCGTGCCCCTTACTTGCGGTTGAGCTGCAACTTCTTGACTTGGTCCTCCAACAGCTTCAACTTAGCTTGCATATCTTCCAAGTCCTGGTTTAAACGGTTTCTCTCATTGACAATATTTGTTTCCCATTGTCTGAAACGCTGTTCCTCGGCTTTAACTTGTTCAGTAAAGAATTTCTTCAAGTCATCTTCTTCTTCCTTAAACTTAGGGTTGTGTAATCTACGAGGCTTCTTGATGCTGTGTTCATCCGAGCCACCATTCTCTGACGTAGAACCCAATTTAACAGATCTAAACGTTTCAAAATGGATTTCGTTGGTCAGCAAAATCAAGTCTAGCATATTAGTACGCAATAAGAGTGATCTCAACTTCTTAAAGTCACAATGGTGCTCGTTTTCCACCTCAACAACACCCCAAGGGTACTTTCTGCCTCTAACAAAGTTTCCAGGTGAAACTTCCACATCAGATTCAGCACCAATAATAGCAAAAGGCATCGCTTCTATTAATTGCTTGGAGTGCTCGGCAGAAGCAGGATCTTCCATGTCTAAAGGTGGAGTATATATGTTGATATCTTGGGCCTCGATGACCTCTCTAATGCGGCCCTTGAATGCCTCCAACTCCGCAGGAGCCAAAGTGTCAGACTTAGCAATCACAGGAACCAAATTCACACGCGTTGACAACTTCTTCATGATCTCAATGTCCAATGGCTTCAATGAGTGGCCAGTAGGACGAATGAAGTACAAACATGCATGCACACGCAAATCTTTCTTGTCGGATCTTTGCGGTTGCTTTTCCTGTTTCATGTAGGATTCATGTTGATCGTCTATAAAGTCGATGATTGGAGTCCACGAATCAGTGTTGTCGACGTTGTTACCGAATCCAGGGGTATCTATGATATTCAAACGAATCTTGAAGTTTTTTTCTTCCAACAAAGCACGGACGATGGAAATTCCAACGGTCTGGTGAGTTGAACTGAATTTGTTGTGTCTTTCGCTTGGATCAGCGTGTTGCTTCAATGTGGTTTGAAACAACGTGTTGACAAAGGTAGTCTTTCCAAGTCCAGACTCTCCCGCCACCATCAACGTGAATGTTGCACCGCTTTGGGAGACGATCTTAAATCGCTGGTTTGGTAAATTGGAGATTCCGACAGCCTCAGGCATTTTGCGTTGTGGATCTATTTGGAAGTGGATCTTGATTTAGCCACTTCTTGATGTAGTAGTATGTCTGGTGTACGGAGGTGCGAGGGCGGAGGCAGGTGGTCCCGTAAGTTGATCCCAAGTATGCAGTTGAGGAATGGAACATGGGTGATGTTTCGAAGTAAGCCGGGGAGCTGATGAGTGTTGTTTTGCGATAAAATGGCGTGATTTTTTTAAAGTTTTTGTAAACAATAACAAACCTGCAGGTAGTGTCGCTCCGATGTTTTGATTGGCTCATGTGTTGGTATCTTGCTGCGTCAGTATCTTGCTGCGTCAGTATCTTGCTGCGTTACATTGTTGGTGTTAAATGTTAGGGGTAGATTATGGGTCAGAGGACTATTCTTGGAATTAAAGGAAAGTCGAGAAAGACCAATCATTAACGAATTAAAAAACAATTTTGAAAATAAAACTTAAATGTTATGAATGAAGAACGTTTCAATGTTTCAAAAATTCATAATTGAACTTCTAACTACTATGTTAGTACAGCCAATTCAGTGCTACTAAACACACAATCCAAATACCGTTAAAAATGAACATATATTTAATAAATTTAGCTCCAGCATTCAATCACTGGATTAGAAAGGAATAGCCGAAGCCTCCTATAAACAACCAGGTCAATAGCTCTAAGACTGGCAACGCAAATACAATGATACGCAAACAAACAAACAAACAAAAAATAAACAAATAAACGCTTTTTTCGCCAAGATCCCCATTTGTCTCAAGTTGAAAATTTTTAATCGATATCACTCGACTCTGTTCTGACACTTTACAGACGTTACACGATATACAAAAAGGTTTGCAAATACAACATGAGACAACAGGCGAACGGACGAACCGTTGCTGGTTTGCGGATACATCATAAATTTATTGCTAAGCATTTCGTGGTGCGATCTACTCTTCTTTAGGCTTTCCTTCAGCAGATTGTGCCTCTGCTTCCTCAGGTTGTGCTGGGGCCTCGGACAAGTCAGTCCACAAAGTCAAGTTATCCCTCAACAATTGCATAATCAAAGTGGAGTCCTTGTAGGAGTCTTCTGACAAGGTTTCCAAATCAGCGACAGCGTCGTCGAAAGCTTGCTTGGCCAAGTGACATGCTCTGTCGGGTGAGTTCAAGATCTCGTAGTAGAAAACAGAGAAGTTCAATGCCAATCCCAATCTGATTGGGTGTGTTGGTGGCAATTCAGTGACAGCAACGTCAGAAGCAGCCTTGTAAGCTTCTAAGGAGAAGTCAGCGGCCTCTTTTCTCTTCTCGGAAATGGCGAACTCGGCCAAGTAACGGTGGTAGTCACCCTTCATCTTGTAGTAGAAAACCTTAGATTCACCGGTTTGAGCAGAGCTGATCAAGTGATCAGTCAAGACAGACAAAATGTCCTCACAAATCTTGGTCAACTCGGCCTCGATCTTGGCACGGTATTCTCTAATCAAAGAAACTTGTTGTTCATTACCCTTGACTTCTTCTTTTTGCTCAATAGATGAGACAATTCTCCAAGAGGCACGACGAGCACCAATGACGTTCTTGTAAGCAACAGACAACAAGTTACGCTCTTCGACAGACAACTCTTGGCCGGACGAAGCAACGGCTTTCATGTTCTCAACCATTTCCTCATAACGCTCGGCTTGTTCGGCCAACTTGGCGAGGTATACGGAATCTTCACGGGAGGCTGACATAACTGAGGACTGTTAGTATGTTTTGAAAAGGGAATTAGACGCAATTGAAAATGTTGTTTCCTTTGTCCCACAGAAAAAACGTCGACATGGACAAAGAGGGGGGTCGTGTCCTAGTGGCGCGAGCCCGAGAGGCACGGGTGCGGCTCCAAAAGGCAACACTAGGCAACACGGAATTGAGATCTTTGATAAGGGGTTGGATTTTTTTTCGAATTATGGCAAATTCATAGGAAAAAAATTCTTGGTTTAAACTTTCCTGGTTAACTGTATGGTATTTCGAAACTCTTGGTATCACGGACAACAACGGATCAAGAAAAGCAGGAAGTGGGAGTTCTGCAAGATCTGGAAAAGTTGTTAAACTCAAGGAACTTTTAGACAGTGGTCCATCTGTTCTTTTTGAAGAGAAATGAGTGCTAATTTTTTGTTAATGTCAAGTGAAGTCTTCGGGTCTTAGACAACAATAATAACAATAACAATAACGAAGCAAACAAATGACTGCACGACTTCTGTCACAAATAAAGCATAAAATGAGTTCTTGATGCATTATTTGTCTTCATGGTTGGATACTTCAATTCAATTTACATCTGTAAATGGCACCCATCTTGTGGGCACATAAAAAGGTTCAGATTGGAAAAGAAACAGCATGAACTAGCAGAACTGGCACAATTTGATGCAATAAGAAACCAACAAAGAAATATCGGGAGTTAAAAGTCCTTAAAATCTTGGCAAGTTATTGTAAAAACCATTTGATTCCAAGAATTCGACCACATTGCTTTCAGGAGCATGAAAAAAGAAATCACCAAACCAAGACCAAGAAAACCAGGAAGAGATGAGAATTAAAGAACTTGAACAGTGAATATTCCCAAATAAGACAGAAAGAGAGAAAGAGAAAGAGAGAAAACCTCGAACCGAATTTGAAAAGGAAAAAAAAATTCCTCTTTTGTTGAGTTCGGGATTTTGACGTCCAATCTACCCCCACAAGGTGTCAGTTGCCAACATGACAGAGATTGTAGATTGAAGCAACATTGCAGTGAAATAGGAACAAACAGAGGAAGCGGACAGAAAAAAAAGGTAATAGTTGGTTTGGGATATACAAAGTATAATTCAAAGAATACTTTCTGTTTTTTGCCGCTTTGTTTGCTCCAATTCGTCTACGGGTGTCACATAATCGGATATCTCACATCAACAACACAAACACACGAAAATGGTGCCAGAAAGGGCAATTCGGAGCGAGAAACAACAGGGCTCATAACAGCAGTCTAGAATATCGAGCACATCCCGATTATTAAAATAATACGTACTAGTATGGATGTTTTAATTAGGTTTCAATAGGACAATGGTAGGTGTGGGTGGGCAAAAAATCCCAGCGGGTCCTTGGAGAGTGGGCTGGCTGCATGTCTATTTGCAGGATCGGCCCGCCTAAAAAGACATTTCCGAGCATATACATGAATGTCTAGGGGAGATTCAGAGAAGACTTGAAAGGGTTAATCTTTAAGAATTTGATGTTAATTTGCATATTATTTTTGAAACGCACTTGAATTTTTAAACGGACCTGACTTTCACGATCGTTATGTTCACCTTATTCCGAGATTGGCATTATTATTATACCCGCCGCATGTTGTCACGTGACAGGAGTATTTTTGAATATTGATCATTTTGAATTTTGCTTCTCAATTATTCGATTTTTTAAAATTTATTTAAATTTTTCATTGAAACAAATCGGCCCGGAAAAGTGGAACAATTTGGATTTGACTGAGAAAAGTACTTTTTAAGGGTTGAATGTGTTTCTTCACAGAGTACAAGATTTTGACAGTTTTGTGAATAGTTGGAAAAGGCTTGAAGAAAATTATTTCATAAAGAATGTATGTGGACGAAAAGTTTTGATCGAGGAATTCTGTCAAAGTGTTTATATTTCTTGAAATAAAGAAGTCGGAGACAATCTACTTCGGTTCTTTCAAATTGCAAGTTCAGGAACTGCAATACCAAGCTCATTAGTTGCCAATTAAAAGACTATGTGATTTTCAAAAACTGTCAAACGATAGAAGAACGTAAATTTTTGCTTTCGGATGTCACGAAAGTGAACAAAAGTTTTTTTGCATTCCATCGTAAGACAAAGCAGTAAGTAGACGAACATTGAACAAACCGTTATCATAATATATACTAAAAGTTCTTATCTCATATTTAAAGTTGTCATCAAATATTAAAAGTTTTTACATATTTTAAAAGTCCCCATTACATGTTATGAAGTTCCTATGATGTCTATTTTCAATTACCCTAGTGATACATTAATGTTACAGAAGAAAGCCTTCTGTATTTAATCAAGTTGCATTTTCTCCTCTCCAGAAGTCAAGATAGCATCCAACTTAAGTGGCTGGACCTCAGTCAACTTGAACTCAGTAGTCTCGTCAAGAAGTTTATACAAGGACATCAATAAACCAGAAACTTGATCGTTGACCTTGTACTGGGAGTGAACCCATGATGGTCTTGCCGAGGCGTTACCACCAGTAAGTCTCAAGACTTCCTTGGTGACAGTGTTCAACAAGATAGTGGTGCTCTCTCTGGCAGTAGAAGTGGCAGGTGCACCGGATTTGTAAAGGGCCTTCAACTTCAAGGCACTTACACCCAAAGCAGGCAACGGAAGTTCCTTTCCTGGCAAGGTCAACTTGGAAGAATCAACACCATGCTTACCGGTAGGGTTGGCAGCAGATAATATAGCAGAGAATGGAACGTATCTGGCGGTTTGAACAGGCTTTGCTCTGGCCAAATATCTATTAGTCAACTCGTGCAAACCTAATCTCCGAGCATTGAGCTCAGTCTTGATGTTTCCGATTTGCTCAGGTATGTTGCCTTGCTCGAGCTTAATTGGGAAAGAGTCACATGTGTGGGACAATTTGAATGGGAAGACAGAACAATTTCTGTCGACATAATTAAGCAATTGTCTAGCACTGTTCAATCTTAAAGCATGAGTGATGGCAATATCACGGATGAAAATAGTGCTCTTTGGCTCATCCATGAGTTGCAAAGTGATGAGTCCCTTTTCTTCGAAATCGGAGACACCACAGAAGGTCAAATCAATATTGTAAGCCTCACCAGCCTCGACAACAAAGTCGTCAGTTGGAATAGCAGAAGAGGCTGGGGTGGCAGCAGCAGGTCTGCCATCATGGACAATCAAGTCAGCACCGTTTCCCTTTTTGAGAAGCTCCTCCTCTTGGTTACTCTCATCCCACACAACACCCTTGAACTCTCTCTCTGCAACGACACCCTCAGCTTGACCAGACAAGAAGCGACGAACTCTTCTCACTTTAGAACCCGGAACAACCACACACTGGAATGAACGAGCGATTTCATCAACAACTTGACGAATCATAGAACCAGTAATGGCGTTGGCTTGGTTTTGCAATTCTGGAATCCAAGCAATCATCTCTGGGTGCACAGCAAGACCCAAAAGAGCAATGACAGCACGTGTGGCAATGTTACAAGCAACAATGGCATCGGCCTTGCTTCCCAAAAGTGGACCCTCAGGCTTCAATTCGTTTTCAACCATGACGCCTGGTGGGTAGATCACAAGTGTATGGGATGCCAAAGCAGTGTAACCATCAATGTGAGCTCCGAGAGTAATGGTAACAATATCTCCAGCCTGGAAAGTCTTGGAATCTTCATTGGCCTCTGGAGAAACGTTGCTAACATATTCATTGGTCTCGATAGTGACGGGATGAGAGATGCCCTTCTCTCTAACCTTGTCCTTGTTAGTGAAACAAGTGGCCAACAATGTGGCCAACATGGAGTCACCCAAAATACAAAGCTCATCAACGGAATATGGCTTTTCTGTCTTATGCAAGTGATACGAGTCATTGATGAGTTGTATGATGTATTTGAGGGTGGTTTGGGTGATTCTACCGGCGGTTCTGTACTTGTTGATTACCGAGACATCCAAAGTGTTTTTTTCTTTAAGCAAGATATCAGCGTCATCCGGATGGACCGCGAACTTGGAAAGTTGCATAGTTGATGCGGAAGTTTTGAAATGAAGAGAAGAGGTTAAGATGGAGAATTAGATTTATTTCGATGGGGATGGAGATGGGGTTTTCTGCAGGTCGTGAAGATCATCACAGAGCGAAAAAAAATCGACAACTGCAGGACTCGAACCTGCGCGGGCAAAGCCCAAAAGATTTCTAATCTTTCTCCTTAACCACTCGGACAAGTTGCCTTGTGTTGATTATTTGCAAGTGGACTTTAATATGTTCTGACTATATGAAGCTGTATCTACTTAAGTTCTTGTGTGATTATTGTTTTTAGAGAATTTGTTTTTGGGAAATGTATAGTTTGAATAAAAAAATAATATTTTTTGTCACGGTATCTGCAGTTATACTCAACCATTACTCTTACAGTCTCTATGGAAAGAAATAAATACCCATTAAACTATAAACATAATTGTTATTAAAGATTGACCGTCAATAAAAACAGAAAGTCTAATGCTCAAATTCTTTATTTCCCCCGAAATGCTTTATAATATCTCATTCATCATGTCATGAAGCAAATGCTTCTTCAGCAAAATCAACGCTGCTGCCCTTGATTCTCCATTTTTCTTCGAACTGTCGTATACGATGGCCAAGGTCGTATCTTTAACCTTGAGTTCGCATAAATACCGTTTCTCCTCTTCTTGGTATATTGACTTGTACTCAGGGTTGACGCCCAAGTTCTGGTTGAAGTATGCGTACACTTCATTCTTGGCGAATTTGTTTCCAACAACAGATTGGTCTGCAACCAAGGGAAATTTAGTGCCTTTACCTCCGTCAGGGGCAACATCTGTTTTACCATCACCGTCTGTGGCAGTTGAAGAAGCCTTGACCACAGAAGATGTCCGATCAGTATCAAGTCGAAGTCGCACGTACTTATCAACTAGTTTCTTGTTTGAAAGAGCATTCATGGCAGCTCGAAGACCAGCATCTTTGAGATTTGGAGCGCTTCCTTTTCCTAAAACCTCCTCACCCATCATACATTGTACAACAAACGCACCATTGAAAGAAGTAGAATGGCCGGTAACTTTGTAAACAGGATGCATCATGGCAGATCCAATAAGAGAATACAATTGAGTCTTTGCATCTTTATTTATAGGAGCATTCTTTTTTAGTTCGACCTCAGCGGAAGCAAGCATTGGCGCCATGAGTTCACCAAGCCATTCCTCAATCTCCTTCAAGTCGTATTGACGGTCGATTGCCACTGCACCAATATAGGCTTCGAATATATCAGCGAAAATCTTTTGCCTTCCTGTGATAAGAGAAGGTGCTTCGACTTTGCTTCTTAATAGAGCATCGAACTTATAAGAGTAAGAGAAGGCAGCCAATGTTTTGTTGCACACCAAATTGGAGCGCCAGAAAGACATGAACCCTTCTTTGGCATATGGGAATCTCTCGTACAAGAGAAGTGTTGCAACGTAATTGAGAACCGAATCACCTAAGAACTCTAGACGTTCATTATGCTGTGATACGATCTCCTCTTCGGCCAAATAGGTTTTGTTTGCGCTCAAGGACTTGTGGCTGAAAACACGTTTGTGAAGAACATTGCTGTGAATCTTTGGAAGTGGCGGGAGTTGGTTTAAACTGGTATTCAGTTCAGGAATGTTGGTATTCGGTGGACCATTTGGAGGAGTATCAGAGTCCAAAGAAGCATCATAAGTTTTTCCCACAGATGGAGATGGACTCTTTGATCCTTCATTCATGAAATGTGATGAATGAGATGAAGGTGCCGAATGTACTGATGGTTCAACGGTGGAATCATCTTTCACAAGAGACTTGCTTTGCAAAATCTCATCAAAGAAGCCAAGTTTACCTGTGGAATAGCGAGTTTTAAGCTCACAAACCATATGTAAAAGCAGATTATCATTGATTTCTTGTCTGGCAAACTCATCCAAGCTCTTATTCTTAGCTACCTTCTTTAACATGTTCAAATCGGGGGCCTCATCTACAATCATACGGATGGCTTTCTGTAAAGTTCGAGCACAATGTTCGAATTTGTTTAAGTCAGTAAGGCCGAACATCTCCAACTCAGTTTCATCAGTTTGTTTGGAAACTTCTGACAGTCCGGTCTGTTTTCGGACAACCTTTATCTTCTTGGTTGCAGGTCCTACAGTCTCCGGTTTTCCCTGTCCAGTCAAAGTTGCAAGGAAATCGCCGAGATCACCTGAACTCATAGTAATTAAGATCAATTAACGCTTTGTATATGTAATCTACGGCTCTTGGGGAAAAGAGATGATTGACTTGTACTGCAGAGCGAAGAGGGAAGTTGGTGTGATGAAGAGGTGGAAGAGGTAGGAGGAACAAAAGGGGAAAAGAAGAAGAGAAGAGGAAAAGAGAAGAAAAGAAAGGAATGAGCAAAAGAAGAGAACGAGCAAAAGAAAAGAATTGGAATTATTTCAACTTTTTTTTCTTTATTGTACTGTCTCTTTTGTGAAGCTTGTATTACTAGTGTTCTTGTTTTGCTAAAACTAGCTCTTATATTAGAGAGCTTGACTTGCCAGTGTGGTAGAAAAAGAAGTAAAGATGCTGGCAAAGAGATTATTAAACTGCATGGACTACTAAAAGAGGGGAAGAAAAATAAACAAACGAAGTAAAAAGTAAACAAGACTGAGAAAATGTAAACAAGAGCGACAAAATGTAAACAATGGAAGACGTTGTTTTGAAAAATATCATCCAAAGTCAGAGACATGGACACAGGGAGACACATGCAGAGAAAGCACACACAGAACAGACAGAGAACACCCAGAACACACAGAGCAGACATAATCACAGTCGAAAAAATTCAGAACAAATACAAAAAAAAAAAAAAAAAAGAACAAAAACAACCCCTCTCTTCCTCATTATTTATCCCCCTCAATTGTTCCCTTTCCCTCAGTCGTGCTCATACTAAATCTCACGCTCATAGTAAATCTTATACTGAAAAACTCTCCTACTCTCGAACCCAAACGCCATTTCTCCCCCATAGCATGAGAGGCCTTTTATCTTCTTTGGGACTACCTGCCCGGGTAGCTTCGCTCTACACAGCACAAACATCAAGTGCCAGATTTTTCACCTCGGTTTCTCCTTTGGCATTGGCTTCTAAGGCCAAACAGACCACTTCTCCAGAAGAACCCACCAGAAAGACCGCCAAGCCACTTCTCTCCAGAAAAACATTCTTGGTCGATTACTATAAACACATGAATGATACTAATGAGATCGTTTTGTTCATTCACCACAACAACTTGGTCAAGTCTGACACATTAAAGATCAGAAGTGAACTTCAAAAATTGGGGGTTCAGTTGCTTTATCTTCGAAACAATATTTACAAAGTGTACTTGCGTTCTGCCGAAGAGAAGGACCCAGCACTTGCTGTCAATTCTAAGGCCAACAGAGATGTTAAACATCCATTGTCTGTTCTCTTGAGTGGTCCTACTGCTGCTATTGCTATCAAGAAGTGTGACCCCACGGTTGTTGACAGCGTCTTGAAGGTTTTGAAGCCTAATAGCGATAAACTCATGTTGATGGGTGCTCGTGTGGAAACTTCCGTGTACAGACCGGAACAAGTGAACGAGTTCAAAGACTTGCCTACTAAGGAGCAAATGCACGCTCAGTTGGCCGGTCTGTTGACCTACTTGGGAGGTGCTGGTTTGGTCAGAACTTTGGAATCGAACGGTACTGCTCTTTACTTGACTTTGGACCAAAGATCAAAGGATATGGACCCTTCTTCTCAAGAAAATGCTCAAGAAACCAGTACTCAAGAGAACACTGATGTTTAGAAGCACCATACTTGTAAATAACAAAATAGTGGGCCCGTCAAATAGGCCCAAATACACTACGTTAAAACCATTTCGCCAATTGATAAATTTAAGAACAACTTAATTTTCCAAATTTTTTCATTTCAATCGTTTAAACTTTTCACCTTTTTGCCTTTTTTTCCACCCTATGTCCCATTGTGTTTCACTATCTGTCCCGTCCTAAGCGATGCTCATCGCGCCCTCAACCAAGAGGAAACACTTGATCCTCCAAAAGTGACCACAACACAACATTCCGTGCCAACGAATTTGCCACCCAAGAAAAGTATAAATAGAGGCCATGTCCACACCTTCCACGGAAAATGAAAAAGAGGCTCAGATCCGCCACCAGCGTGAATCAGAGTCCAAGAGAAAGGCTTACAGAGACAAGAAGGAAGAAACCCGTAAAGTACTTAAGCATGCACGGATTGTAACACCAACTCCTGAACCAGATGCTGTAGGACTTCCAAGAAAACGGTTCTACCGACAAAGAGCACATTCAAATCCATTTTCTGACCATCGTCTTGACTACCCCCAAGAACCAGGACATATGGAATGGCAGAAGTTGTATCCCCACTACTACAACGAAGAGACCGGAAAAATGTCCCGGAATGTCGAAATAGCCGATATCGGATGTGGATACGGCGGTCTTCTAATCCAATTGGCCACAGCATTCCCGGAGAAGTTGAGTCTTGGGATGGAAATCAGAGTCCAAGTGACCCAGTACGTCGAAGACAGAATCATAGCTTTACGAGAACAAAACAAGGCACAGGAACAGTACCAGAACGTGGCTGTTTTGAGAGGAAACGCCATGAAATTCACCCCTAACTTTTTCGAAAAGGGCCAACTATCCAAGATGTTCTTCTGTTTCCCAGATCCCCATTTCAAGCAAAGAAAGCACAAGGCCCGGATTATCACCAGCACGCTTCTTTCGGAATATGCCTACGTATTGAGAGAAGGTGGAATCATTTACACAATCACAGATGTTGAAGATTTACACATCTGGATGGCCAAACACTTGGAGGAACACCCATTGTTTGAACGAAAGGACAAGGAATGGGAACAGAACGATACATGTGTTCAGCTCATGATGAATTCAACCGAAGAGGGTCAAAAGGTTGAAAGAAACAAGGGAAGCAAATATGTTGCATGTTTTGAGAGACTTCCAACTCCAGCTGAATGTGATTAGTTCAAATGTACAGATGGAATATAAGAATACCGTACAAAACGAAACTGAAAGAACTAAGAAAATGGAAGAAAAATGAACCAAACCAATCAGTAAACCTGTAAATTAACTGTTAAACCAGTACAATAACAAATGATAAACGGCAAAACGTCTAGACGGCGAAACGAAACAATCGTGCCACTATACCGGTATTACAGTTCAAAACGAAAAAAAAATGATTCTTGGTTGAAAGGAATTGAAAGATGCATGAAAAAAAAGAGACTCAAACACCAGAATGTCGTTAGCTTTGCTTGGACAAGCAGTGTCAGAGAGAGCTGAAGAAAAGTAACAACAAAAATGAATTGTCGAAATTCGTCCCCCAATTCTCTAAATTAAGCATCGAGAAAACAAGACGGCACATCCTCCTCTCAGTTACCAGGAGCCAAAGATTTACAAAGACTCAGCAACTGGTGCCTTCTCCTCGACCTCGGTGACCGTAGACTTCAACTCAGTAGCAGGAACCTCAGGAAACTTAGAGGCACCAGAAGAGAAAGCAGTGCTTGGCTCAGCAGCAGAAGTGGAGACGACAGGAGTCTCGCCGACAGTTGAACCAGCAGTTCTGATTGGGATCTTAGACTGGATGAAAGCACCAAGAGGACCAGACTTCTCCACAATCTGCTTGACCAAAGGACAAGCCTTGGTTTCAACCTCAGCCTTAAGCTCGTGAAGTTTGGCACATGCAGCCTTCTTTGCATGAGCAACGGCAGCATCAATTTCATCTTGGTTGCTTTGGTAGATTGGTGGGAAACCGAACATGAACACGACACCAGCCCAAATCAAGGTGTACACGGACACAATGGAAGTAACAAAGGACAAAATGTAAGCGACAAATGCAGCCTTAGCAGTCTTGACTGGATCTTCCACGTATATGATAGAAAGAGCCTTTTTCTCAAAACACTCGTAGTAATCGCCAACGGCAGGAAGAAGGGATTCTTTCACACATTTGGCACAACTACGAGGGGCGCCAACGTATTTAGTAACGAAACCTTGTCCGGTAACAAGCTTACCGGAATATTCAGCAGCAGCTCCTGCAGCAAGAACCAAGTATGCTGCCTTGAAGAAATAACTAGTTATGTCGATCTTAACTGCCAACAAGGTTGCCACAATGATGGCAAGATACTTACCAGTGTACAAAGGATATTGCCAGCCAAAGAATTGACACGTGGTCATTGGAGGACGAGAAAGTGGGGCCATGATGAAAACGAAAAAGAATTAAAACGGATCTTGTTCTTGTCGGGTGTTGTTGAAACTATCCGACAGAATAAATAAGTATGGCTTGGGATTTTTCGGCGTCTCACCACTGGATTTATATGTATCAAGTCACAAGACCTCAGCACTGCAGACAACACAAAATGGTGGCAGCACTACGAGGAAAACCCCTGGCCCAGATCAGACTGGATAGCTGACGCGCGTTAACATTGTGAGCCTAGAGAACGAGGGAATACATCATAACGGCAATATTCTTTGTTTGGAGAAAAAATCTGGCGCTGCGAAAAAGTGGGAATCGGTCTCCATTTATAGTTCGAGTTTTAGTCATGCGCCCTTGTCATGCCCATGCATGATGCATGTGAAAATGTATTATTGATATTCTTTTTCGTTAATTATCTTTCCTTAACCGTTATCTGTATCTTTATCTGTTTTTACTCTATGCACATAGTATTGGTATTATCGCTTATAGTATTGGCATTATCGCTTATGTAACTGGACTGTAACGAGCCAATAATGTTCAGGGAAAGTGGCTTTCTCATTTTTAATTTTTTTCTTGTTTTCTTTTTGCTTGTCTTGGAATACCTAAATTAGGGAATAATCTGAAATTGATACGCAGTATGGATGGTTTTGTCCGGACTCTTATTAAAATCCATAATACTTTCCAATTCGATGCATTGTACTCTCCAATGACCAAGATTCTTTTCTTTCACGTTGTTCATAATGAATGGAAGAAACTTCAATCAATGGAAGGAATAAAATCTCTCTTCTGAAGTTTATGGGTCTCTAGAATTGACACCACCAACAATAGGATGAAGATATGACGTATCACTCATCATCGTCTTGAAAAAGTCAAGATCTCGTTGGTATTCCGCAATAATGTCCTGATTCCCATCCTGGTTCACCTGGAATCGCTCCCGTGTCGGTGTATCTAACTTCTTATAACACCGGAGCTTCTTGACATGGTCGATACCTATTGATTCTTGAAGCCACCACCAGGACGCCATAATGATATATCCCAACACTGAGTCCACCAATTTGTAAACCAACTCCGTGATTGTTTGCGCTGAGATCCTAACATTCAATTCACAATGTCGAAGCATGTTTGATGCCTTTGTTAAGTACAAAGAGACCCGTTCAAGCCCTTTGTTGAACTCCGCCGCCATTGCCCGTTCTTGAACGCATTTTTCGATGTAACGTTCCACACCAAATCCAAAAGCAGTTCCTTCAAAAGTCGAACACCACACCCTGGCTTGTTCCAATCTTTTGTCCAAGAATAGAGAGGTACTGTCTCGAAGCAGAACCAACGATTTGGCCATATCCTGCAATTTGTAACTGTAAACCACTCTGGACAGAACATCCGGTTGTAAAATGAAACTGGTATTTCTACTGTAGACCTTGCTGTATAATACACTTGTTTCAAGGTTAGAACATAAAGTCAGATCGAAATCTCTGAATCGCTCATTGACGCCCTTCACTTCCTTCAAATCCCTCCCTGAAAGCAATTTTGAAAGTTTGAGAGTCGCAGACGCATTTTCGTGAGCTTCGCTTACACTCGTTGAACCCAGTCTACTGAAATCCCTCATCGTGCGCGTAAACTCTTGAATAGCTTGAACTATTCCAACCACACACTGCTCAAAGTGATTCAATTCAACGTTATGTTCCTTCCGGCCATCAATAACCCGTTGAACCTTACATACATGTCTCAAGGCCTCTTGGAAGCTGTTATTACCAATAACAACACTGTTAAAAAGACCGAATGTAGCGATTCTCAGAGGTTTGTCTTCTAGAATTGCTAACAGAAGGTTTTGCTCACTAAGTCTCAAAAACGATGTCATGAGTTTTATACATATACTTAATTCCAGTTCTAATGGATTGGAACCATGTCCTGCTACCAACACTGAACGCTCGTGGCTTAGTGATATCGCTTGCCAGAACAGCTTCTGGCGCTCTAAAACAGCAGCCATATTTCTTGCAACAATCATGATGCCCATTTTCCCCCCAGATCATCGATGCGCATATATTTATATTGTATTTTTTCCAATTTTGTTTCATCTCTGGTGTTTCAAATGGATGCAAAATCCTGCAGGCGTTGGATCTGAATCAATCGAATGCAGGAATTTCGTCTTCCATGATACCCCGGCCAAAGTATTCAGTGATAATTTTGAAACGGTCAGATGATTCATTTAACTGGGACATGAAAACATCATAATCATTTGAAGAGTGCAACTGTTTCTCACGAACAGATTTTGCTTCGATGACGTCATTGATACACAAAGGACACAGTTGGCGCTCTTCGATCGGCTCAGGAATATAAGTATTCTCATTCAAACAACGACTGTGATAGGAATGCAGACACTTGAAATAAATGGCTGGGAAATCCAATTTGAGCTCACAACTGGAGCATTTGTTGCTTTTAAGAATCGTAGGTTTCGTTGTAAGTTCAGTCAACTTGAAACTGTTCTTAGTAGACTCTGTTTCGTAAGACTCAACAAGCTTCAAATTATTGGATATTTCTCGGTTGAGACGGCCAACATGTTCAATGATCAAGTCTTTAACTAACCCGATAGGAGCTGATTCATAAATACTAAGCATACCCAGTAACTCCAAGGGACTAGCTAAGTTGTGCTTGGATATGTTCTTGATGAGATATTGCTTCTCTTTTTGAGAAATAGAATTGAAATTCTCTTTGCTGGCCAAAAGCATTTTCAACATAAGTTTGTACAAATGTGGATGTTTTTCTCCACTGCTCTTTACGATTGCCAATGCATCTACCACGTTATTTTTCAACTGGGCAGACCGGAACTGGGATTCCTCGAGATTCTCGGCATCCAGTGACAAGAATGATTCCACCTGGAAATCATAGATATGTGACAAAAGGAGAATTCTTGGCTTATCAAGAATTTGAGACTGGTTTTTCAAAATAGATGTAGCTTTCGATTTCCAATTGTCTGAACTGGCTTGATCTTCGACAGTCATCGAAACGTAGAGTTCAAATAATGTCATTATAATTTCCTGTTTCTGAGAATTGTTTCCCTGATACTTCTCAAAACTTTCTGCACATGCTTCTAGGAAGACAATGAATTCTTTTGGATGGCCGATAAAACATGGGAATACAAGGCTCGGCTTAGGTGGTAGGTAAGTAGGATCCATTGAAACAACTTCTTCGACATTTTCGGCATCTTTCTCAGTACCTTGTCTTAAGGGTCCAGCCAAATAGCTCAAAAAAGCACTGTAAGAAGAAATGTTTGCCTCCGGGGCTGGGTTAACTTGTGGATGGGTATTATTGGTTGAAGGTATTGCAGCTTCAAACAACAGGTGGGAAGGATTTGGTTTGTATTTACCTGTAAAGACATCGATAAGTAGCTCGGTTGTCTCAATTGGCATAATATCGAGAAGATTCTTCAGATAGTCAATAAGAATACGGAGTAACTCATTGATAGGAAGTGACCGGATATATGACATGCAATTTTCATACTGCCGGAGATCTTGGAGTTGAATTTCAACAATGAGATGAGGGTGGTTCAACTTGTACAATAGTTTGGTCACTTGTGCATAATAACCACATTCCTTAAAGAGATTGATTATGAGCGAAAACTTAAGTTTGCTTAAGTCTAGTTTGTTGGAGGATATAACCCGATCCTCCATTAGATCGATTCCAGCGATAAATGTGTCCAACTCTTCTGTCATCCTAAGTTTGCAATAGCAACACAATAAAAGGGTAATATGGTCACTGTCAGATAGATTTAACTCGTAAAGTTTGGCAAGAAATTTAGCCATGTTATGAATATTCGAGACCCCTTTGAAGTTAGTGATGACGCCAATAATGAAGTCATCAATATTACCCACACTATCAGAGGACTTTGTGGCAGAATTTTGAATATCCTGAAGTAAAGAAAGACACTCAATGTACTTATCAATGGCCCCGTCGTAGTCTTGCTTTTCATATAAGGTATCGGCATTAAGAAGGTTGATTCGGTAAAGCATTTCACTGCTCAAATTATACTGTCTTGCCATTGAAAGGGCAATTGGGAAGAGTCTTCTTTGTAAAATTATTTCAATTTGTTGATTCATTGCCTTTTCATGCAATTTATAAAGAACACCATCCGTGGAAAGCAAGTAAGCCTCACCTTCAGCATTGGAGTAAAAAACATGAGAAATGGTCAGATTTGGAATTGTCAAACTGAAGGAGATTTGCATATTATGCATATCAAGTACTAGAAGTCTTGTTAGGGAGCTTTTGGCCGAAGTTGAATCTTCCATCGGAGAGATTACAAGTAAATAATCTCTGAACAAACGAAGAATTTTTCTTTTGGGCATGTTGAAGTTGATCACATGAGCTTTGCTAACATGGTTATAGAAACGAAAGCCGTCTGCGTCGGCTACAATCAACTTTGCCGAACGCGGTTCCACATCAGAGCAGTCCAAATCTACCCCATTTTTGTTGGAAAGAATTCGAAGTGGCTTACCTTGGTTTCTTCCTGTTGTTAAGAGTGTTATAACTTTAGAAGTTGTGGTAACGTAGAGAATCTGTTCAAAGCGGTTATAATGAATGCCAGTGATTGGCTCAGCGCCCTCATATATGATCCGCTGTTTCAGACCACGATCACGGAGCAAATCTCCCCGTACCAAAATCACTTTCCCGCTAGTATATCCAATAGCTATACATGTGAGAGACTCATTAAAGGTGAAACAGCTAATAGGGTAGGCATTAGGCCCATCAGAGATCTGAACGTTGGTGACGTACTTGTGTTTAGTGATTTCTTCAGCGCCTGTTTCAGGCAAAGTAAGCAGAACCATCTTATTAAGATCCCATACTTTCAAATGTGCTGGAGAACCTTGTTTCTCAGCCAAGGTCACCAAAAGATTGGAATGGGGTAAAGCCCGAAGAAAAGAGATTCGATATTCGGCATCATATGCACAAAACCTACCTATTTTTTCAAGCAGTTTCTTCGAAAGAAGCACCACATCACAATTTTGAACAGCGAAGGTGATATAGCTTTGAGTGTTGCAAATTGAAGAAAGCAGAGGATCAGAATAGAGAGGAGACGGCGATTGATAGTAAGGGTCCCGAATAGGAAGAAAGTCAAAGAGTTGGAAATGCCGCCATGTTGACGGGAGAGACATAATGGATCAGAATTTGTCAATTGGTGGTTGATGTGGGTTTTGGAAGTTGAGTATGGTGTATGGGGTAACAGGGCTGGACTGGGTTGGATAAGGAGGAAGAAAAGAGGTATTGAAGAAAGGGCTAATGCTGAGGAAAGGGGTGGAATTGGAGAAGATTTGGAATTGGAACATAATAGAATTGAAAGAAAAAAATAGTTATTGTTTATTGTTTTTGTTAATTGTGCTGGTGATGAGTTTAGCTAATACTTCATCTTTTAGTAGTAAACTTCAATAACTTGACAGATTAGAAATGGGAATGGAAATAAAGTGGAAGCGGAAATGAAAAGAAATTCAACTAGAATTAAAAGAAACGATAAATAACGGGAAAGGAAAAATTTTCTTCGTTTCTGCCAACAAGAGATAAATAGTATCCATTGGAAGACAGTTTTTGAACATCAAAGGAACTAAGCAAATCAAAGTAACTAAAGCAAATCAAAACAAAGCAAAGCAAATCAAGACAAACAAATGAAACCAAAACAAAACATCGAAGACCCGTACACCTCACCAGAAACCATGAGCAAGACATTTACCTTGACTCTTCAGATCCCATTAGTTACTCCCATAGACATTCCCTTTCAATACAAACAACAACCTCAACCAGTCAAAACAAAACAATTGAAAAAAATTAAAAAGAAATCAATAAACTCAAAATTATTTTCAAATGTACATTTTTTTTTCCACAAATCTGTTTCTTTACTAAATATTCAGTCCCAGCTCCCACACCTCATCGCCATCTCTCGATGCGCATCGCATTTCAACACCCCCCACCCCCTCAGTTTTTTTGCATCAACGTCAAATCGCCCCCCTTAACCATGTCGTTGGACGTTCCTTCTTTGGGTGAAACTTTCACTCTTACCGAGTTACCTCGGATTCCTGACCTTGCTCTTTCTGAGAGAATCGTGGTCCCTGAGTCTCAACAGAACATCCCGTTCGAGAACACAGATACCATCGACCTAGGCATCTCTAAGCTGATTTTTTCTTCGTATGTTTTAAAACCAACACCCAAGTTGGTCTGGTCATATCCCTTGTCTCCTTCAACTATCATTGACAGCATGGACGTGAAGGACTCGTTGTACTTGATTGGGCTTACAGAACGCAAGAAGAGCCGGCTCTCCTTGGTTCGCCGAACCATTGAAGCATCGGAGGCTTCGGAGTTTCCTATCGACGCACCTGCTAGAGCCATCAAGTTTTTGTCTGGCCGGGCTTATGTTTTGCTCAAGAATGGTGAGTTAAAGGTAGTCACATATGATTCGGAGCTGGGTGCTTTTGCAAAAGACAGCGAACTTGTTTCTGCAATCCCAGGTACTGTTTCAATGAAAAACTCGAAGAAATCAAACGTGGTGTATCACTGTTTTATTTGCAACCATCTGTTCTCAAACAAGAATGACTTGCTCTTCTACATAACCAACTCTCCCAAACTGTCTGGATACACCTATAACCTAATAGCATTGGATGGTGGCAAGTCGTTTGAGATTTATCTGATATCGACTAAAACTGGTCCAAAGGGTGGCATTTTCTCCTACTCTGACGGATTCTTGTACAACTTCGACCCTGAAACTTCCATGTTATCTTCAGCCACATTGATGAAGCCTCAGGAGACTGTCAGATCCATAAACATATCGTCTCTCTTGAAGGATCCAAGTAAAGATGAGTCATTTGCTTTGAGCGCTGTTGCACCCGAGCGTCTCTTAATCTCCCACAGATCTTCGATCTACTTCATCAACTTCAAATATGGAAGTTTGCTTGGTGAACACACCAACCATTCTGGAAACCAAGTCTATCTCATTTTTGGACTTGCTGTTCAGGGTGCAGGCTCTGACTCCAGAAACACTTTTGCATTGTATTTAAATCTTGAGCATAGCTCCAAGACATGTAAATTGAAACTGATCCAGGTCGACGTCGGTCTTAACCACTTAAGTGAGTCGCTCGGTAAAGCAATCAACCCACCACACATAGAGCGTTGGAGTGGTCTACCCCAAATCGACGATGACGACATGGAGAAATCTAACAAGAAGCAATTCTCTGAACTAAAGTCGGTGTATGCTTTGTTGGAGAAAGCCAAGATCGCTAAGGACTCGAAGAAGTTTGACAAGACAATTGTTGGATTTCTCAAGCAGTCTGAATCGATCTCAGAACTTCCAAAGTACTCCTTCACACTTGACAGAGTCGTTGACCATAGATTTATTGAGCTGGTTGTGGCTTTGTTCTTAGCATTGGACGACCAAGGAGAAGTTCAATTCATTCACGAAGAACTTGTTCCTACAGCTACTTTGGCCTATTTCTTGACTCATCCTTTGTTCCCTGTTTCCTACACTAAAGGGTTACTTGTTCTCCTCTCCTCATTGGATGAGACCAACTTGTTGAAGCGTGCTATCCAGCTTTGCAAAGCCATAACCATTGAAGAGCTTGTGACTGAATTGATCAATCTCACGGAAGTAAGCGACGAGATTAGCTCTGAGGGTGATGCTTCAGAAGTTGAGTTTGTGGCAGAGTTCTTGAAAGCCACTGTAGACAGATTAATTAAGGACCACTCCTTGGCACGCATTACTTCCAAGTTGCTGGAGAAGTTGAACAATGACTTTGAAGTTGACAACAAGAAATTGGAACGCATGCTTGATGTGCTCATAAACTTGAACACCAATAACTCATGGACACTTACCCAAGCCATTATCGATGTTGGAGGACTTTTCAACTGGAAGGTTCCTACAATTAGTGCGTTGACAGACATCATTGATGCCAAGATCGATGCACTTACTCAAAACAGTTACAACTTGACATTGACCAACCAAGCCATCATGGCCGTTGAGCAACTGCTGAACAAGAAGAAGAAGCAGCCGTCCCATGTTGTTGTTGACAATATCCACGAGATCACCAGTCAAAGAATTCAATTGGATGCCATTTTGACCATGAGCAATAATACCAACAATAAGAAGTTGATTGTGGATGAAGGTATCGAGCTAGCCAAACAGATCCCATCTTACTCGAAGGAACGCTTAATTTTTTAGATTGTATATTAGAAAAGCGGTAATAAAGGATTAAAGAAAAATGAAAATTTGAAGAATTATAAGTTGAAGTCAAAAGAATGTTCATCTATTTACACAGAGTATGTTGTGTTCTGACAGTGTGTGTTGTAGCAGAAACTCAAGGAAGAGAGAGTTCTAAGAGTACAATTTCAAAATTAGATACAAATTAGTGAAATTTTGAACATTGTTTTTTAAAAAATAATTTTTATCTCTTCTTATATCATTTCATATGACACTTCTATGGTGATCATTCACCTTCTCCAGTATTACTAGCCTACTTAAGTCTAACTACACAGTACCATCATAATTCTTGAGCTTGTCACTGTAATCACCAACCGAACCCCCTTTTTGAGCCGAAAAGTAAATAAACATGACGAGTCCTGCTCTCAATGCGTACCGTGCAGCACTCCGGGCCACCCGTGTAGCATTCAACGGTGATCAGTTCATGATTCAGGCCTCAAGACAAAAGATCCGGGACGGGTTCAACAGCAACAAAGGGCTCTCTGTGAAGGAAGAAGTCGACAGTGCCGTTTCAGAAATCGAAGAAATTGCCAAGTTTTTGGTGAAAAACGTCGTTCAGGCCGAAAAACAGCCTAATGAAAGGTATCTTTTGAAGATCCATGACAAGACCGAGTTGGGCCGTAATGAGACCATTAAACAAAACAATCGTGAAAACATGGGATCACTAGCGGGAGCCAAGGTCCGTAAATGTCGTTAATATCGTCTATTGATTGTTATTATCGTACATAGATGGTCAATATCGTATATAGATGGTCAATACCGTACCTAGACCAACATTTCTCCAACCAACCTCATCCATTCTGGCTGTTTTCAGCGCTTGTTTGGAGTATCCTGTGAATATATCTCTAAAATTTTATGTATGGAATTCAAATAAGTTTTTTTTCTTCTAAACCTTAAATTATTCTTGAACTATTCGATATTTTGTTACTATTCCATCAACTATTCGATGATGTAACTACCGAAACTGCGATGATCTAATACAGTAGTAAATTTCAAGCCCTCCAACCTCATTCTTTCGATAATGTCATCTCCAGATCCAAGTAAACGGGATTTCCGTATTTCAAAATCTCTTTCATATCTCCTTAGACACGGCGCAATCAAGGAAAAAATCCCAATTGACTCCCAAGGTTGGGTCACTATGACTTCTATCCTTGCAAACAATAGACTCAAGAGTTTACAAGCTACGCAGAGCGATATCGAAAGAATCGTTGCATCGAATGATAAACAGAGGTTCAGGTTGAAGGAAGAAGCCGGAAAATGGTATATATGTGCAAACCAGGGCCATACACTTGCATCAGTGACGCCAGATCTTGTCCTACTTACTGTCGAAACGGTACCACTGGATGTGTATCATGGAACCTTTACAAATAAACTCCCATTGATTGAAAAGGAGGGACTTAGGCGAATGAAACGAAACCATATCCATATGACTTCCGATGCAAAATGGTCGGTGCTGGGGATTCGAAAGAGTTGTTCAGTTCTTATACACATTGATGCAAGAAAGTGTATTGAAGATGGTTTTAAATTATGGAGAAGTGAAAATGGGGTGATTTTGTGTACTGGTGATGAAAACGGGGCCATTCCTTCTCGCTACTTCAAGGAAATTGAAATGGTACAGAAGAGTTAGTTTCAGTCTTGTTCGAAGCATAAGTGGGAGGGTTAACTAAGTTATAGAGAAGGAAAAAGAGTATGAGAGGGATGAAAATTGAACAAATTGGGGGAAATTTTGGAGATTGGGGGAAATTACGATAAAATTTGTGGAAATTTGGGTAGTTCAATGGGATTATTGTGGAGGGGACTTGGAGAGAAGATATGAAGAGGAACATATGAAGAAAAAAAGAAGAGAAAAGAAGAGTCAATGGTGAAAAAGAGTTTTTCCTGTTTACTAATGACAACCTTGCATGAAATGGCCAGTAACTATCCATACATGAGCGAGGCGTCAATGTGACTTGAAGGAGAAAACCATTCAAGAGAGAAACCGACCACATATGCAACATACTAAATTGTGCTGCTTGTGTTAATAATTACTCTTGCTCACAGACGTTGAACAAAACATCAAAACACATGGCTTACTATCTCACATGGCTAACAATAGCCCACATTCTCTATTTCCAAGGGCCACTACAATCGTTCATGTTGGAAGTTCGAAGATTTAACTTTCAATGATTCACTGTTTCTTCTCTTCATTACTACTTCATACGTTACTGTGCACTCGCTGGTTCATTCACTGTGCACTGGCTGGTTCATTCACATGATTATTCCGCCGGTTCGTCCTACACCATATCAACTTCCATAATTAGAAACGAAGCTCTTAGATCCATTCTGATGACAATGAGTATTATAAACTCGGTTTTGACTATTGTGAAGATCTCAGAAAATTGTCGAAGCAAATAAGGTACAGCTAAATGTGGACATTTAGCCATGTCTGTGATTAATTTCATACCTATACTGAAAGTCAGATAACTCCTGGTTAATATTCATCAATTAATTTTCTGGGCTAGAACCAATTCGGGCTGCTTTGGTTTTGATGATCAGGATTTACTCAGGAAGCATTGTACCCATACCACCTCCTTTAAACTGGCCGAGTTTTTTAAATTATTTTGATTGTTCAAATTTCAGGCGAATTCCTTTTTATCAATTGCCTTTTGATCGACCTTCCTGTCGACTTTCCTTTTTTCAGAACAGATTCTTTTGAAGGTACCTTTTTTGGCCTGTGTGGGTTTGAACGATCTGAGTAAGATACAATGAAAAACCTAACAATGCAATGGATTATGAGGCCGTATCAAGTCCTCAAGAGGTCATTGCTCACCACCCCTCTTTGCAACCGGGCCAGACCACCTTCCTAATACCTTTTCTATGCCGTTTCCGGGAACCTGGCCAAACCTATTCGAGCCCAACTTGTGGTCATTCTGATGCTGGTTTATCGCAGCATCTTTCTTGCAGAAACGTTGCTTTTTTATGCCCCTCTTCAGGCGCCTAGTTCTATTCTATGAAAGTCAACATTCGGCCTAGTACCTCTATTGAATATTCTGCAGGTGAAGAAGATTTGCAATTTTCATGTTGACTTAAATGGAAATGGCTGCTCTTGGCAACTGAGCATCTATACCGACATCCAGGAATACTTAAAAACGTCTCCAAAAACAAATACCCTAAACCAAAAAAAAAAAAGAGAAAGAAAACCAGGAAACTGTTCTCTTTATCAATCCTCGAAGCTCACAAGTTAAAAGTTGTCTTTACTAAAGGCTAATATTCAACCCTAGAAGCATGCATGTCGTCATAGTATCGTATAAACATGTATATGCAATATTAATGGCGTTTGTTAGTGTATAGCGATCTTTGACTGCAGGATACAGGTCTAGCCACAGGTCCTTGCTTCATCTCGAAAATAGTGTGGGGGCCTAGATTTCCAGAGAAAGAGGCAACTTTTGAACCCACGATCCATTTAGATGCGATTTGTCCGTATTTATATAAAGGGAGCGATATTACTTCGTTTGCTTTGGGTTTTTTCGGATATTCTTGAAAACCTCTCTGCCATCTTTATCTCTGCGGCAGCAAATTGAACGGGATTCGTAAGTATATTTCGAAAGACTCAATTATTGGACAATTTGAACTTAAACAGTCTGCCTCCAAATAGTCTTGAAACATCTCGAAACCGTTTGGCTGTGAATATTTACTCTTCTTGGTAGAATCGTCTCTTTCACTACTCCATTTGGCTCCTTTCCGTGTGCTGAACCCGAATATCATACCTTAGAAGCAACTTTATCATTTGGAACAGCGACGGAATAATTGGGTAGTAGAGGAAAAGGTGCTTTGGATTTCTTGTGCTCTTGGTTTCTTGCCCTGGAATTAGTTCGTTTTTTTCAACTATAGCATTCTCTGATAATTTATCTACTTGCTGCTGTTCTCATCATTGATGGAATTTCCATGCTTTTGAAAAATGAATATCAATCCAACTTCTGTAATGTCAAATAGCATACCGCCTTTGGACCCCTTTACACAAGCCACAGAGTTCTCTGATGAAAAGATCTGTCAGTGGTATTGCTGCAGCTGCGGCCAAGCCCACGGAACAGTGTGTCTGCTCATACAACCTACGGAAAGCAGCTCTAATATTTCTGCCAAATTACTCTCTAACACTTCTGCTAACTCTTCGAAGGCACCCCGTTCTTTTTCAAGTGAAGCATGTGTCGTTCTACCGAGCCGTTTCGATTGTTCTCGATGTCACCACTTAATGTGTCCTTACTGCTTGAAATTGCGCTACGGCGATCTTGCAGCAGGAAAACTTCTGCCAAGACTCGGGAAGTAATAATTTGTCTTTGACAGAATTAATGAGTGGCTTGTGTTTATCGGCATATGGCCCTTATATAGAGTGATGTGTTTTGTCTCCATTGGGAGATTTATGAAGGAGTGGAACCATGGTTCAATTGAATGCATAGGTGGCCATTATTTCGTGGTACTAATGAAATTAATGAATTAATCTGAATTGTAGAAAAAAATTCAAAGTGAGTTTTAAAAAAGTGCCCACTGTCGGAATCGAACCGACGATCGCCTCATTACGAGTGAGGCGCCTTACCACTTGGCCAAGCGGGCTCTACGTAGAATTTTTCTACGCAGAAAAATATGTTCAGGTTATTGAATTGTTCCTGGAATTCACGAAGTTACTCTTATCTTCAATAAGCTAGATGTTCCTGGCTTTGCTGTTGAGCTTTAAAGGTTTTGGTTAAATTACACGTTCCGCATTCAGTGTATCCACTATTTGCAGCCAAATAAGGACAAACATACAACTGTTTTAAATGAACAGGTTCGATTTCCAATATTATTTTCTGTTAAAATAATTTTTCATAGTTCAAGTAAAAAAGTCTATCTTTTTTTGTGACTTTTGAGGAGTTCTGTTATTCGATTTTGTTCAGTTTTGCCATTTTGTTCATTTCAATCCATTTTTCGGAAATTTTTACAACTGTTCGAGGACCTTGTCCGAAATAGAAACAGAATAGAAGAGAAACAAAAAAAAATGAATAGCAAATAGCAACCAATCATATAAATACAAAGAAAAGTATCAATTAATAACAAAATATATTTAAATCGATTTCGACCAGTAGTTCTCTCTTATCGTACGTCCTTCACCTCAATAAGTACTGTAGGCTGGACCACGATTGACAGTAATCTAACTCGGATTCTTTTAAAGATTATGTCCAAACCACCTCTTATGACAAGCTTGGGGCTTTTCATAATTGATGAAAACCAGTATCCGGAATCGTGGAATCGTAAGCCCGAGTTCGACATTATTGGTGGAGGACTATCTTATGCACTCATCGGAGCTAGAATTGTCAGTGGATCGAAATATGCGGCCGATATTTCGGGAATTGTAGATATGGGAACAGATTTTCCAATTGAATTGAAGCACCAAATTGAGAGCTGGGGTACCGGAGTCAAGTTTAGGGCAAATCCTGACCGGTTAACCTCTCGTGGAGTCAATATCTATAGAGAAAACGGCGTTCGGGAGTTCAAGTACCGCAGTCCAAAAAGACGTATTTTAGGCCAAGACATTATCGAAAACCCGCCGCTTTCAGCCCTGCGTACGTTTCATTTTTGTTGCGCAATGGACAGATGTGAAAGCACCATCGATAGTTTTGTGTCTTTGGCTGAAGCTGAGGGCCGCCTGAAACCAAAATTGATTTTTGAACCTTTTCCAGATGTGTGCATTGCTCTGAATTTCTCTCAGCTAAAACAAATGCTCCATAAAGTCGACGTATTCTCTCCGAACTTACATGAGGCCCTTTGTTTTCTTGATATGGAGACAGTGGTCCCTACAGAGCTGGTAATACGTCAAATTGCGGAGACATTCTTTGCATTTCAAGATGAGAATTCTGGAATTCTACTCCGTTGTGGTGAGCTTGGCTGCTATGTGAAATCATCAACGGTCTCTGTTATGATTCCTGCCTTTCACACAGACCAATCCAAGGTTGTTGACGTTACAGGCGGAGGTAATTGTTTTTGTGGCGCCTTTATCACATCTTTTGAATTAACCGGCGATTGGATTTTTTCTGCCATTCTTGCAACCATTGCCAGTGGTATTGTCATTGAGCAGCTTGGAATGCCTTGCCTCGACCATAACAAGTGGAACGGAAATTCCGTGGATGATCGCTTGAATAATTATTTATCAAGCAACCCACACTTGGACTCTCTTATTGATAAGAGTGTCTTGACCTGGATTTAGTCATTATGCAACACATGGTTCCAACATATTACTTTCATTGAATGAGCCATTTGGACCCAAATTACTTCAAAAACAATTTTCGATTACGCTATAACACCCAAAGCACCAAAAATTCCTTCATTCGCACAACCATGAAGCTTGTCTCATTGCTCTTTTTCGCCATATCTATATGTCAACTTTGGAGCGATTGAAACTTCCTCTCAATCGGTTTTTTATTGACAATGTTTCGAAAGAAAATCAAGGGTGATAATTCAAAGACATAAATACCCGCATCAGCTAAAACATTTTCCAAGAACCTATAACCTTGATGTCCTATAAATGGACAACATGTCTCGGGGTGCAACGGACTCAAGAACCAGAGGGCGAAAAAAAGCTTCCGAAAGTACGAATTCCAAAAAACAAAGGTTTCTTAGACATCTTTTGTTTTGAAAACTGCTCAATTGGACTGCTGACAAGTGAAATGGCTGCAAAATCCTTTTCTTTGGCGGACGAAAGACACCATGAGAGCCGAATTTAAGGCATACTAAATAAATCGTTCAAATTCATGTTTAAATGCCTTTGAAGCGTTCCATAAAGTGTTCTTTAAGTTTCTCTCTGGAGACTCTAAGGCAGAACCCACGAAGAAACTTCTTTACTCAAAATGGAAATGGAATCTACCAAGATAAAGGATTTGATAAGTAATATTACAATATCCATCTAGTCTGCCAAGATCGCCAAGAAGACGTTGAATGGAATTTTGGTATCTATTTCATGACTCTAGGATCCTACAAATTTTGACAATTCAAATGGGTTCTTTTGATACATTAGCATGCGCTTCACACTTGTATGGAAAATAGTCGCTTGCAAAAGTTGGCAAGTTTTTCTATACTAATAGTACTATTTGAATATTGAGGGATCATTCCATTTCATATTTGAGTTATTGCGTTGGTTCACTTTAGATACGAATTATGTTCAAATTTTTTGAAAGCATCCGTTTTTACTTGTTGCTTCGAGATTATTTCTCTGAATGGCCATGCCTTTGAAATTCCATGCCAATACCTGAAAGAGGTGGGTCTACCACAAGGTTCATTAGAAGGATCCGGATTCTTGTTCAGAACTTCGACTCACATAGCATAATATAACGACGGCCCCATTTTGCCAATGAAGCTTTTTCCGTCAAGGTTTAAAATTTAAAATGTAATGAATTACCGTATAAAAATCATGAACAAGCAAAATAGGTCAAAATCACCTTTGCAACTTGTAACTTCCGCTTACGTTCCTTACCCTCCAATAATCAAGAAGAACAAGTGAACAGATCAAGAGATACCCAAGGCAATTTTTTGACGGAAAACTATCACACATTTGGGAATTTGTTCTATAAATTTTACCCCGATTTGGAAGTTACCTTTGACCCTTCCTCTTCGTGGTCACCTCAGACCCCAACATCACCCCATCCACCATATTCCCCAAACGAACTTGTTCAACTCATAAACATGTACTCTATGGCACGATTTCGGGCACTTTCCGGTCTTCCTAAGGGAATTTTGACACCCAGATTGACCTCGGTCTACCGGATGTCTTCAATTTCACCAATTTCGCTGCTGTTCGCCAGATCGTATCTGATGATGTCCCAATTTAACAAAACACCATTCCAAAACCAATTAATTCCTCGTCTGGTTATGAACACCCGTTCTTATGTTCGTAGAACCCCTATGAGTGATAAGCCTACACATAGACTCAAATATTTGTTATTGATGGTGATTGCATCATGGGGTCTACTCTTCTTTGTTACATCACAAGTGGATAAAAAAGCACCCAAGACATCGTTTTCGCATCGGGAATATGAGGCTTACGAGAGAGAATCGGGATTGAAACGTAGAAAAAAGCTTCTTAACGCCGAACAAAAGGATCAGTTCAAGTTTTATGCTGTTCCATTCTCTTCTGAGGCCAAAAGAAGTGAGAAAGAATTCTCCAAAGCCCTTAAATCTGACGTGGCTCAAAAGATTATCAAGCCAAATGATTTGATTGAAAAGGAACTTGAAGACGAAGGGAAATATTCGTATTTATTACAGGAATTGAAGGCCACTGGCCGTCAAATGCCATCTGGTTTAATCACAGCTTTGGTTAAGCAAGAGATACAGCTTTTTCTTAACACAACTAAAGGTCAATACGACACTAATATCATCTTGTTGAATTATCCTCAAACTACAGAGGAAGCTATCAAATTCGAGAACGATATTGCTGACTTTGAGGCATGTGTGGTTTTGCCTAGTGACTATGATAATAAGCTTGCGCAACTTGATGAGGACACACAGCGTAAACTTAACAATGTTTTTGGATACTTTGATGTTTTGAACAAGTTTAAGAAGCTTGGAAAGGATGAACTTGAGTAGATGACCCAATGAAGTGGATTGTAAATAGGGGGTTCAATTGAGACTTATAACTAGAGTGCTTTTATTCATTCTGTAGATTTTGTTTTTTGTTTTTTGTCTTCTGACCTTCTTATCTAAAAATCTCTCTCTCCTTGAATCTTTCACTCATCTTCAAGGATCTTTATCTAAAGAAAATTCACCCATAACTTGTCTATTCTCCGAAAAAGTCCTCCGGCAATTGGAACAGAACACCAACATTCTTAGCAAAATTGATATCATCAGGCAGATGATCTCCATCACGACCAGCAGCATCTCCAACGTAGAAACTTTTATCTTTATCGATATTACACTTTTCACCCAAGACCCTTGTAATATACATCTCTAGTTCCTCCCACATCCCTATTTCAGGCTTACGAGTATGGAAATGGTCATCTTCAGAGCTTCTTAGTTTTTGTGTTTTACCAGGACGACCAGGGGCTGCAAAGACGAAGATCGGCGTATCTTTGAGCGTAGTTTCCAAAGAGGTAAGTATGGCAGTGATCTTGGTTGCAAAATTCTTATACGATTTGGACGTTGTCATTGTTCCTTCAGTGACGGAAATCGATGCCTGGTTGGTGAAGATTACCATAACATAATCATCTTTGTCGAATTTTTGCCGAAGAACAGGAATTATGGTGTTTGTACGCCACTTCCAGTCATGAGGTCCCCTACCGAACTTTATCCCAGATCGGGTACAGATGAGGGTATCATCCATATCAAAAGCAGCGATTTTGAGTTTCTTATCTTCATTTGTAAGTACTTTATCATAGAATGCTTGGAAATCTTTCTTATTGGGAACATTGGAGATCATATGAGATCCGTGGACTCTGAACCGATTCAGACAACTACGTCTACCCAGAGTGATGATGGGCTTATCTCGAGGAGAACCATCATTGTCTGATTTTTCAGGGAGGGAGTTTATTGTGAGTAGTTTTGTTATATCCATCAAATCGATAAGAGTCTTTTTCAGGAGTATTGCTAAAGAGTATTCTTAAAAATACTGGGTTAAGTAGTGGTGAAGAAATGTAGGTGTCGATCATGAAGATCGCTAGGTCAATTATACAGAACAAGGCCAAAATAGGAAGAAGAAATGAAAATCAGTAAAGAGTTGATGAAAAAACATTTGAAAACATTTGAAAACATGTGAAAACAGTCTTATGTTTTATTTATATGGTGTTTTCTTTTCCAATACACCATCTGTTACTGCTCTCATTACATCTATCTGACTGCAGCTCATTGCATCTCATCTTCCCCAGATATTACCCTTTACAACACCCACATGTAAAGACAATTGAACACAAGAAATCTGTTTAATGTCGGAGAAAATTTCCATAGATCAATACGGACGTAAGAAATGGAATGTTGATGAATATGAAAAAGACGCTCGACGGAAACGGCCAGCCGAATCTTCAAATGTCCTCTCTTCCTCCGCTACCAAGCTAGTTAAGAACAATTCTGTGCTACAGCAACGACAAAAGTTGTTTCAACACTCTGTTCTGGCCGTTAAATCTCATACTTTACTTGCTGCCGAATCCGGCTCATCACTGACTACATATGGTAAGAACAAGCGGTTTGGATTCTTCTGTCCAATCTGTGACCTCTCGTTTCGAGACACACTTGCCCTTGTAGACCATATCAATCTGCCACAACATGCTAAGATGGTATCACGGGTTGGAGGTGGACATGTTGGAGAGGGTGAATTGTTGGAGGCAGGGGTAAGACGAGCAACCACGGCACAGGTTGCCGAAACATTGGAAGAGCTTGTAAAGAAGCTGTGGCTGAAAAAGGTTTCTACGGGTGCAGCAGAAAGTCTTCAAGAACGAGTAAGGAAGCGGGAACAATTTGAGGCAGAAAGGCTTCTTCTTAGGAATAAGAAGAGAGAGGCAAAATTGGCTTCTCAGAAGATGGAGGTTACCGAAATGGGTAAGATTATGGGCATTGAGGGGTTTGGGTCAACCAAGGTGTAAAGATGGTTTCAAATTTTTTGGATTCCGGATCAAGAGGAGTTATTTGTTTTGTGGATGAAGATGGAGGAGTTTCTTGATTGAAAATTGAGGATTGAACTCTTTTGAAGATTGAGCTCTTTTGAAGCTCTTTTGAAGATGGAGGTTTCTCGTGAAGCTGTAAGTTGTATCTCGAGATGAATGTTTCAAATTGAAACTGTCATCTGAGATTTAATGTTAAGTTTTGAGACATGGGTGTCTACTTTTCATTAAGTGTTCATTGGCTCTTCCCACCAGAAAGAACCCTTACGCCTGTTTTCTCGCCAAAACTATTGTTATGGCCGTTGATTTTTCTTTCCATCACATACTTATTTCAGCAGGAAAATATCTTTGCCCTGAAAGTTTCTTTGGCGTGAATTGGATGCTAGCTTTACACTCAAAATGAAAAAGCGTCATCCAAACAGAAGGTCCACCAATTCCTTCCGAAAAAAAAGTCAAACCAAAACTTTCCGATTGATCTCGAAGTTGGACCGAAAAAAATCAATTACGCCGATTGTCCAACTACCCTGGTCCGCCTACCGTGGTCCACCATAAAGACCAAACAAGTAACAAAAAACATAAACAACCTGAAAAAAACAAAGCAAAAAACATCCAAATACCGAAAAAATGCAATCGGGAAAACATCCCATATTGTTAAATTTTTCCCAGGTTTTTTAGCCCTTTCCCCCATCTCCCATAAGCTGCCCAAGTGTACTTCCCTGCACACCCACCTTGACCAATGAAAAACAGGTTCTATTACCTTACAGACTTCAAGAGAACCCAACTTCACTTCCAATGGTCAAGTTTACCTTCAGTGTGCCATTCGGCGCCTTGTTCAAATACAAGCCAGCCAAATTCAACATTCAGCTTGAAAGAGAAATTAGATCCAAGTTGGACTCTTTACCCTCTGTGTCCAAAGTGTACACCAACCCAGATGGAAGTCCAAGAGTTCCTTCGGATACTGAGTTCAGAACTATTGCAGAATTGCAAAACATGTACTATCAAAGAAATCACTCCTTGTGGAACTTTATTTTCCCCGGTGTTCCCCGTGAACAAGCTGAGTTGTACCGTGATAACAGTCAAGACTTGGCCAATTTCCAATTTGTGAGCAAGGACGCAGGAAAGATCATCGATAAGATTCCTTATAAGGACGAGGCTACTGGAGAACTAAAATGGCGGATTGTTCGCGAGACCGAGAAGGCTGAGGGCTGGGAGATTCCTTACTTCTATGTCGTATTGCCAGCTTTCGTATATCTTGTTTATTCCAAATACACCTCTCACAAGAGAAGATCCGAATTGGACGGCCCAGACTGGGCTGAGAAGGAGTTGAGATTGAGAGCTATGGAGGAGTACTTCCAAGGTGACACTGAGAAGGCCAAGACCTTCTTGTCTGATGAAGGTAAGTCCGAGAGAGAGATTAGAGACAGAGACGACTTGGTTGTTGCTCGTATTTTGGCTGGTGACTACGATCGTTTGGCCCAGTTAAAGAAAAAGCAATCTGCTGATTTGGTACCAAAGCCCGAGAAGCATGAACACATTCACATTTAGCGGTTATTTCACGATATATTAGCCAATGCATAGAAACTTACAATAAAATTTTTTTTTGGGGAATTTCGAAAGTTTTGGGAAAGTTTACGGGGAAGTTTTAGTAGAGATTTGGTGGTTTGGTAGAGAAAGTTGAAAAGAATTGTTAGAAATGAACAACCCCATAAAACGAAGGAACTGCTTCTGAAAAGGTATGAAAAAATACCACAAAAGGAACCATATAAAACTAAGAACAACCCAAAGGGTACGAAAAAGGAATGAATATATACAAAAGAATAATCATCTTCATCGTATTATATACCACTTCTGCTTCATGTCTCCAATATCATCTATTGAATCGAATCTTGACCTATAAACAAGAAATCCTTCTACTCTTGGATCTCACCACACTCCTCAATGACAATTGGAACTCTGGTAGCACCGGAGTTAGAACCTTGAGCCTCAAGAGCTTGGACAACATCCATACCCTCAATAACCTCACCAAACACAACATGAGCACCGTCCAACCATGGGCATGGAACAGTGGTGATGAAGAATTGAGAACCGTTAGTGTTAGGTCCAGCATTGGCCATGGACAACAAACCTGGTCTGTTGTGCTTCTTGGTGAAGTTCTCATCTCCAAACTTCTCTCCATAGATGGACTTACCACCAGTACCGTTACCACGAGTAAAGTCACCTCCTTGCAACATGAAGCCAGGAATGATTCTGTGGAAAGCAGACTTGGCGTATCCGAAACCCTTTTCTCCGGTACACAAGGCCCTGAAGTTTTCAGCAGTCTTTGGAACAACATCGGAGTACAACTCGAACTTGATTGGGTTTTGCTTAACTCCGTTGATGGAGGTGGTCAAGTAGACCTTGGAAGCAGCAGATGCAGATTGGGAAAAGGCTCTAACGGATTTCAACATAATGTCTCTAGTAAATGTGGGACCAGTGTAGTAATAAGTGAAGTAGGTGTAGTGACAAGAGTAGTAACAAGAAGTAGGTGTGTAGGATGTAGGACATGTGGGATGTATGGGGGGGGGAAATGGTTGGGAAATTAGGACCAATGAGGAAAAATGAACGAAAAGTGTTTGAAAGTTTGATAGATTTTGGAAATTAAAGTGAAAATATTGATTTTTGAACTTTGCTTTTTTCTGTTTTTGGTCTTTTGTCTGGAGTTATGTAGACCTTGTTCTTGACTGAGTTGAGGGAGTGAAATTTTGCAGTTGGATGAAGAAGTGAATTTTAAAGAGATTTTGAAGAATTTAAAGAATTGTGGAAGAGATTTTGAAGAGATTTCGAAGAGATTTCGAAGAGTTTTGAAGAGTTTTGCAAAGACAGGTTTCAAACTAAGTGGTTAAAGCAATCAACTTCCTCTTTAGTTGTTTTGGTTTGAAAAGGACTTCGACAAGTTCTTAAAACACTTTGATCACATACTTATTCTTATATCTACAAAATCTCAAAGAGAATATTGCTAAGTTTGTCCCTAAATAGTCAAATGGTTTGCTCTGTCCATCAAAAGCTCAACAAGTCCACCTCGCCAGAGTTATTTTGGACCTGATTGGATACTTGTGTAGAATTCTGGCCAGATCGGTTGGAAGTAAAGTCGGAGAACAAGTCATCATCGTTTGTTTTCGTTGGTTTGGAGACAATAGGCTGTCTTGGTGCATTGGTGCTTCTAGATTTAGCACTGGTGAACAATGAAGAAAATGCATCTCCACTTGCTTTGGCTGGTCCTGCTGATACCCCGCTATTAACCGGGTATCTTGGCTGCTGCTGGATTTGGCTGGGTAGCTCGTAATGAGGCTGCAGAGAAGTTGCAGGCTGAGATACATAGAGATTAGCTAAGTTGTTGGTAACACTAGCCGTGTTTGTGGCCAGCGAAGGGGCGCTTTGAAAATCATCAAAGTCATCATCATCGTCATCGTCTTGAGGAGCACTCTGAGAAGCAGCCACGGGTGCAGCACTCTGCGAAGCGTCAAAATCCAACAAATCTGCCAACAAGTCCTTTTCAGGAACAACAGGTTGTGGCTTGCTTTTAGCGGCACTCGAACTCGAGCCTGCTTGTGCGTTAGAGGAACCAACAGTAGGTTGAGAGGTACGAGAGCTTGATGCTGGCTCAACATCGTATTCTTCAAAGTTGTTGTCTCCACCAGTGGCACCGTTCTTGTAAGCATCAGCTGGATCATCATATCTGGCACCGAACACTCCACCGTCACCATAAACACGATTGGTGAAGTCCTCGTCAGCTCCACCACCGTAACTACCAGAGTAACCACTGCCACTACCACTATAAGTGTCACTAGAGGTATGAGCAGCGCCGTTGCCGAACTTCTTTGAGTTTGCACGAGCCTTCTTTCTTTCCAGTCTAACCAAAGCATCATCGTTCAACAAATTGACCAAGTTTTTGGATCTATTTCTCACATTAATACCCTGATCTCTACCCTTTGAGTCAATGTAGTGGAAAGACTTCAACATCTGAATAAGAGAGATGTTGGCACGGATATCGTCGATTATCCGTTCCGATCCATGCTTTACCAAGTAGTCCAACAACTGCAAGGACTTGTATATCTGTCTCCATTCGTTGGCCGCCTTTTCCGTGAATCTTCTAAAGATGAAGCTGAGGATCTCCTCTCTCTCTCTGTAGTTGTATGTACCGGCCGCAATCTGAGCCATGAGCGTGGTAGGACAGCCCCAAGGCTCATTATTGGTTGCTTCACGGACCTTTGTTTCCATTTCAGAAAGATTCAATGCCACTGTAGACGTTAGTAATTGAAGGACGTAAAGGTAGAAGGATTAGAAGGAAAGGACTGGAAGGATTTGGAATTTCAAAACTTTCATGGTTTCATGATTTTAATGTCTCTCATTTCTTTACTTTCATTTTTTCATGTTTATGGTTTCTGATGTGTTGCTTCATTAATTGCTGAGACATGGAAAATGGTTCCGCAGAATGTCATACCATGACCAAAAAAGAAACGTAAATTGGATGGTAACAGTCTGAGCTATTCACAAGTTCCGAAGATTGCACCAAATTATCCCTTTGTTTACCTTTTTTGAAGAATGATCCCGGAATTTCTCGGATAATAGTAAAACGTATGTCAGAGGTGGAAATCACAGAAACCAGGCTGAAAAGGGAAAAATAGAAAGGAACAGGGCTAAATAGGGCCCGTGACCAGATTTACACATACCATTCTGAACTTTACGGACGTACGCCTTGACGTCGTATAAATTGATGTTCTTTGAAGCGTCTTTGATGAAATCCATTGCTACTAGTGGCTGAACGTTGACTAGGGAGGTTCAGATAATCACTAGGGCAATACGCCACTTATATACAGGAACCCACAGATTAAAATTATCATAGAATATGGAAAAAGACTATAAAGAGTAGTTTTGCGAACTTAATATTTTGGAATTGAATTCTGGAGAGTTTTGCGTTTTGTGAAAGATATGAAGTTTTTGACGTCCGCTTGTGTTGATGGAAGAGTACAGATCATTTCTGATCGACTTAAGTTAAGATCAATTTAAGACAAAAATCAATTTGTAATGTATTTGTGATTAATTTGTGATGAATTCACAATGAAAATGACAAGTGGGTAAAAACAGTAGTACTTGGTAGTAGTTGGTAAAAGTACTAGGTAGTAGTGATAAGTACTTGAATCAGTCTTCAAGATCATGATATTATCATGAAGATACTAACAGAGTGTCATATCAAGTTAAACTGGTTTTATAGAAACCACATTCTTATCTCCCATTATGCAAAAAAACACCCCAACTACTTACGATATTTCTCCTTAATTGAAGCAGTCAACCGACGAAGATCTTGAATCTTCTTGGGTAAAGCCTGTAAATCGGGCCTGGGTGAAGCTGAAGGCGTACTTTCTTCCAATATCGAGCCATTCACAAAGGACTTGAAAAATGAATTGTCCCTCCCAATCGAGCTAAATGAGTTGTTGCCCAATAAGGACCGATTCCCCAAAAACGAACTGTTATAATGCATCGAACGGTTGCGAAAACTTGCATTTGGCGTTTTGAACACTCCCGTTGTGTTGGTAAGATCAATTGATGTGTTGCATCCGATATGCTTTGACAAATAACCATGATGCTGGGGATTGAGTTTAGCCTTGCGTAAGAGATCTTGCTCTCTCGACTGAATTTTGTCCTCGACTTTCGAGATATCTTCCTTTGGTTTTTCCACAACCAAAGACTGCCTTCTCTTTTCAAATGCTTGTAATTTGCGCTCTCCCCTGGCTGTATAAGTTCCAGTAAATAAGGCTATAATCAGAGAAAACTCATATTCTAATACGTTACCAACATCTCTGTCATCGATTCCCATATTGCATAAAGTCATGCTTTCAACACAACTATTGCTCCCGATGTATCTTCCCGGATTGAAAAATTGCTTGAGCTGCTCATCAGAACTTTGGTTATGGCTTGCATCCCACATGAGTACTAGAATATGCACTTTGAACAAACAGTATCGGTTACACATCTGAATTATTTTGTCTAAGATACCCCTGTCTCTGTTCAATTTGGTACCAAGGTCTTTATACTTTTGTAATGTGCTTTCATCGGTGAGACCACACTCGTAAACTATGAATGTGGTTGTCTCCATAGACTCAGGCCGAGACAATGTAGCTTTCGAAAGACTCTCAAATGTTAAATTGAGGTCTGGTGTTTGCACTGCGTTGATATAATTGGTCTTCTCCTGATTTGCTTGCAAGGAGAATTTGTTTGCCAACCATTTTGAATATGGCAGGCTCCAATTTTCCACCACGAGCATACACTTGATGTCTTTAACAAAACGTGCCTTTCTGCCTAATTTGAGCGCACAATCAGTGGCAAAGTTTGTAAGTTGAAGCGGTTCCCAAAGCGTTTTGATTTCTGTCTGTCTCACAAGCATATCTGTGAGACCGGTGTCGTAAAGATGGTTCTTTCTGCGCTTTACTTGTGTTTCAATCGACAGCTTGGAAGCCAATTCTCTTTTCAAAGAAGGTGCCTTAAAATTAGCGCTTTGAAGTTCGTTTAAACGGCTTTCTTTCTCTTTCTGACGAGCGAGCGCTTTTCTACTCAGCTGCTGTACTAGAGAATACACCTTTTTGAGTAAGTTTCTTCTATAGGTACAATCGGCAACACTTTTAAGAGTGGTTTGGTAGGTGACTTCCGATAAAAATGCCAGCAACAACTCAACAGAGAACAAGTCGATGATTTTTTGTCGCTCCATTGCTTTTCGGGTTGCAGCACCAACATTTGAAAGAATAGAATTGACTTCTTTCGCAACGATTTCACTTATCAAACTATTGGTAACTGATGTCATTGCTGTATTGTAGTTCGGAGAATTCTTTATCGATTTCTGAGCAGTTTGAGGAGGTGATACCTGATCAATTATCTTCACTTCTGGCACACTAGCAAAATGGACATGTGCTCCTCCTCCGTTGGGTTTGTCTGTCTCTATTTGAACTAGTTTGTCAGAACCAGGTGTGAGTTCTCGAGTCATCGTCGAGGCTGGGTAATTGAATTCTGCCAAACCCTTTGTATTGCCAAAGGTGAAATTTTGACCTTTGTTTATACTTTTGTTTTCGTTTTCATTTTTTTTTTCATTTTCATTTTCATTTTTGTTTTTGTTTTTGTTTTCATTTTCATTTTCATTTTCATTTTCGTTTCCAAATCTTCTCTGACCATCATTTTGATCGTTTCGTATTTCATTTGAATTCTTGCTGATTCCAAATAATGGCATCAGTGTTTCATTTTGTCCTTCCGAATTCGTGCCAGACAAGACAACCAGACCGAAATTATTTGGCTTAGCTTGGTTGAGGCCAAATGTTGATTTGCTTGTTGGCGTTGCCGTAGACATGGAATCAGCTTTAGTCGTCGTTGGAATAAAAGACTGGCCAAAATTACTCTGCGTAGGATTTGCCTTATTAGCATTCGAGAAATCGGCAAGATTGAACGATCCTGATTGCAGCAGCTGGGTTGCAGCCACGACAAACAGAGAATTTGCAATCGGTATCGAACCAAAACTCGACGCATGTACTTGAGCTTGATTAGACCCGAACCCGCCAGTAATTGGTGCAAGAGACAGGGCAGCTTGTGAGTTCAAATGAATGGGCGCTGCGTCCGTGTTTGTATGCTGTGTTTTTTTCACATCCTTGTGTAATACAGGCGTCAATGCAGTTTGCCTAATTCGAAGATCATTATTGGGAAGACCGGAGTTGATGTAATCTTTAATCTTCTGTTCTCGAAGTCGAGCATCTACTTTCAATGAGAAGGCTGGTGATCTTTTGGGCTTTTCAGAAATTGATTTCAACTTGTAAACATTCTCCAATTTCTCTTTATTGCATAGGTCAACCAACAATATACCTTGATCATCATTAAATGTATCAACTTCGTAATAAGAAACAAAGTTGACCAATTCCTGTAAGCTGTCGAAGCCAAGCATCAGTTGAAGAGCAGTTCCTAAAAGAGCTTTTCCTCCAGTGTGATATGACCTAGAAAGTGCTTTCAAAGCGTAGAACCTAACCTCGTTGAAATGAGTTTCTAACAAGCAGGCCATTAAGAATGGAGTGCTTCTGTGATGGACCAACTCGAAGAATTTAACAAATAAGTTTGCTGCACCAATTTTGCCCGTTTGTCCTCTTTCACCAGTGACGTTTTGAGACATTAAAAGACGAAATCGAAGAGCTAACTGAACACGCAGATCCATGAATATTGATTTAGGAAGAGTTTGAATTTCACGCTCTAATTCAGGGTCACGAAAGTGACTCAATAAATGGTAAGCACGGAACTCAGCTTCGTTAGGACAGTGTCCCCCATGGTTCCGGACATCCTGGTATAGCTCCATAAGAGTTTGTAATGCTTTATTGAATTGTTCCAATTCTTGTTGTTGAGAATATTCCACATTGGCAGCAGCCATGACATGCATAGAAAGAAGATGAATTCGAACAATTCTCTCATTACAGTCAATTGCTTCGGCACCATAGTAATTTTGATACACAAAGTCTTGACGAATAGATCTTGTTCTGTCCCAAAGAAAGGAATGCGAGTCAGGGAGCTGGGGGAGGATGGTCCCTATTAGATAATCTAGAGTTTTGATCAAGATATGAGGAGGACGTACATCAGAAGGCATTGGAGGTGGCTGGCCAGCAGCAGGTCTCGAGAATGCTTTGACGGCACGGGCTCTAGAGATTTTCTGGGACGCAAAATCCTTTTCTAGCGCTTTCACGTTATTTTCAAGTGCTCTTCGAACTCGCTCAAACGTAGGACACATATCTAAACACGTTCCTTGGAAATAAATGGCATCGTTAAGGTCTTTCGCTTGGTTTTCAGCATCAACCAAACCCAATTCTTCCATTTTCGAACGTTCTACATCGCGCATTTTTTGAAACTCCTCATATAAGCCTTGGAAGTCTGAACCGTTATTTTTCTCCTCCATCTTGACCATTTTTTCTTGATTTTGACGATCCCATTCATTTTGATGGAAAGGAGGTGTTTCGAGAAGACGCGACTGTATTAGCATGTACTTGGGATATGGTCTAGCCGGAAGAGAGACTTGTCTCTTCATAAAGCCCAAAGCACCAGGATCAGGGAATACTGGCCCTGTGGCAACAATTTCTTCTTTGGAATATGTTTGCAAAGGTCCCGAACTTGGTTTAGTTATGCGTCTTTCAGGAATTGGGTCATCATAGCCCATTTGGGAATCCATCACATCGTCCATTCCATACTCCAGAGCACCAGATGACATGTTAGGAAAGGGAGAATTCTTTGAATGACTGGACAAGTTCCGATTACTTCTTTTAATTGATTGGGCATTTGAATGTTGACTTTTTGTGTTTCTGGATTCTGAATTCCTGGAATCTCTCAGGCCTGTATTTCTTGAGTCTGTATTCCTCAGGTCAGTCCTTTTGGATGGTTTCTTACTGGAATCAACACTTTTCGGGGCATTACTTCGTCTATTTGTTTTCTGATTTTTGTCAGTGGTTCGAGACTTGACATTGGGTTTTGCGTTCGGTTTATTAGGCGCTCCATTGCCGCTGAAGACTCTGTTTCGGCCTTGGGTAGATGGTTCAGTGGGATGTGGGTTTCTGGGGTTAAATTGGGTGTTTTTCGTCGGTTTTCTGTCGGAAAAACCACTATTTATGTTTTTCTGTGCCGTGAAAGGATTTACGGACAGCAGAGGAATCGACATTCCCAGGAACTGGTGGGAATTGATGGTATCTGGGGGAATAGAAGCTTGGAAAAGAGTACGGGACTTCTTGTTAGTGGGTATCACGTGACTCGGAAATTGAAATAAATTGAAATTTCATAGAAAGTCGATGAAACGGAGGGAGTTTAGACGTTTTTTTGTCCTTGAATTCTTTGGATTGTTTGAAGATTTCTTGGGTATTAGCTCTTGATTGGTTGAGAATCATTTGGAGAATGTTCTGCTTTGGGTCTGGTATGATACATGAACAAATCAGGGCTAAGTCAAGAAATTGATGTTGGAGAATCAGTTTTTTCTGCTGATGATATAGAAGCCGCAACAAAAAAGGGAAATATAAGCGTATAAGCCGTCCAAGTCAAGTTCTCAGAAAGCTATGATAGAGTATCACAAACTGACAATTCTTCCATTGAAAATTACAATTGAGCACAGTCAGCCTTCTTTAAAGATGATGTCCTTTGAAGATTTCGCTTTCCTCAGAGAACTAGTATTCTTCAAAGATCTGGTGTGAATAACAGTGACTGGAAGTAATTGACCTCAATATCCTCTCAAGTCTAAATCTGTAGCTTCAAAACATAAACACAGAATCCTCTTCTTAATTGAGGACATAAATTCTCATCGGAAATATAATGTACTCGAAGCTCCAGATTAAAACATTCTTCTAAAAAGTCTTCCACCACAGACTCGTCTCGAAGTTGTAGAGCGACAATGGCCAAGGAATTAGAATTCAAGAGTTCTTTTATAGCACCCACAAAATATGGAACCAAGTAAGAATTGTAGATGGTATCACATGCAAGTATGACATCTGCAGTGGCCACGCCTGTAAGTCTAGTAAACTCACGTTTTCCCCAGGACGAATCTTCCCAATCAAGTTCTATAAAGTCTATTATGGGCCATGAACCCGTATCCTTGGTTGAATGTGACAGTTCCTTGGTAGTGTATGTCAGGTAACGCTTTGTGGCGACGTTTTGATCGAAGTTATATTTCATCAACTTGAGTAAGTGTTTCTGGTCCGACGCTACGTAATGACGACACAATGGTCCCAAAGTAGATACCAATAGAGAAGAAACACCCGTTCCCAACTCTAGAACAATTTTACCCTTCAATAAGTCTCGAAACAGGCACTTTTTATCAGAGAGTATCCAATCGGCAAGCAACAGGGCCGTCTGCCAGCAAATGAACCCAGTACTCGATGTTTGAGTTTTCGAAGAAAGTGAAGATATAGATTGACATATTGTTAAGTCTATCTGCGATTCTGGTAGCAGTATTTCAATCACATCTCTACTTCGGTCAACATATCCAAGGTTCTGGCCCAGGGAAGGTGCACGATCAGTATAGATGGAAAAGATATGATCGTGCAAATCCTCTGGCTCCAATAAACAGAGATCGGGTAACATCTTACCTAGAGAACTAGGGACACTTTTTCCAGATTAGGCAATCGTTTTTCCGGATTAGGCAATATTTTCCCTTTCTTTTGTACTGTAAGTTAAAGCTTTTTCTTTCGATCGATGTAAGTAAATGAATGGGGAAAATAATCATAATAAACCTTTTGAGATACTTACGGAAATTATTTCCGGATTTGAAATAAAATACAAAAAAAAGTCCGCTCAAAATCAGTATTCAAACAATTGACTGGAAATTATCCTTATCCACAAAGATATATCGAGTACTAGTGAAAATACATAAAACTAGATCCAAAGAACAAAAAAAATCTTTAAATGATTCGAATAATGGTTAAAAATAAGGTATAAGTCTATTTTAATGCAACTCAAGAGTATTCTTCACAGTTTAGATAACGTTCTTGGCCTTCAAGATCTCAGCAATCAAGATACCAGAACCAGCGGCACCAATGATGGTGTTGTGAGACAAAACAACCATTTTAAAGTCCAACACTGGGTCCTCTCTCACTCTTCCGACAGAAACACCGTAACCAGCGTCTCTGTCCCTGTCCAATCTTGGTTGAGGTCTGTTGTTTTGCTCCAAAACATGAATGGTTTGCTTTGGAGCAGAAGAGCAACCCAATTTTGAGGCGTCACAGACGTAGTTCTTCAAAGTTTCCTTAACTTGTTCAACAGAAGGAGCAGGTCTGTTGGTGAATCTGAAAGAGATACAAGCAGTGTGGCCATCAGTGACAGCGACACGGTTACATTGGGCGGAGACTTTCATGTCCTCAAAGGGCAAAGGAGCGAAAGTTTTACCATCTTCGGAAATGTTACCCAAAATTTTACGGGTTTCCCACTCGAGTTTGTCTTCTTCACCTCCGATGTATGGAACAATGTTATCAAGGATATCAATACCAGAGACACCGGGAGAGAAACCAGCACCAGAGATGGCTTGCATGGTGGTAGCAGTGAGAGCATCAATAGGGCCAAAAGCCTCAACCAATGGTTTAAGTGGAGCAACCAAACCGGCAGTGGAACAGTTGGAGATACAGACAATGAAACCAGGTTTCTTCTCACCAGCAGCTCTAGCCTCCTTAACCTTATTCTCAACAACAGATAAATGTTCAGGGTTCACAATAGGAACAACCAAAGGAACATCTTCTCCTCTACGGTAGTTCTTAGCGTTGGAAATAACGGCCAAGCCGGCTTCAACAAAAGCCTTTTCAATCTCACCAGCGTAGTCAGCATCCAAACCAGAAAATACCACGTCACACTCAAGAAACTTACCCTCGGGTTTACACTCTTGAACAATGATATTCTTGGAGTTTTCAGGCATAAGAGCGGTTTGCTTCCAAGTCACAGCGTCTTGGTAAGCCTTACCTGCGGACCTTGGAGAGGCACCCAAAGCATGGATCTCAAAGTCCGGATGGTTTTGTAATAACAAAATAAATCTTTGACCGACGGAACCGGTGGCCCCGAGAACACCTGCTTTTTTCAAACCCATGATGATAAAGAAAAGATGTAATGAATGGAGTTGGAGAGACGATTCTGAAAAATCTCAAGATTGAGTCATTGTTATGTGCAGTCCGCGTCCCCAGATAAAGAAACGTGATGCAGGACAAGGTTTAGTAAGGTCCGAATTAGGGAGAGTTGTTGTCAATAATCATAGTATGGATTGCGATTTTGGGGAGTTTCGATTAATTTTGGAAATTTTTGGGATCATGTAAAATCAATTCTGGATTAATTTGGGTCAAATTCTTATAACCGTGTTATTATAGTGACCACTGGACAGTGACTATAGATAAACCAGAGCCTACAACTAGACACGAAAAGTACAATAACTTAGTCGCCAATTTTATTACGGATGTCGAAAGAAACAAAAATTGTATAATATTTGAAGTGAAGTGAATTTGGATTTGGAAACTGTTTATGGACATACTCGTGTGAACATCTCAAGACGAGATATACAAGGATAAGGTATTACCAATTTGAACTTGGGATTCCTATTTTAAAAGATTAAAATTTTCTTTTGATCTGTTTCCTACAAAGAAACTTAAAACTCCTCAGAAAACAGTGGAAGTTGAATGTATTGCAAATTTGGAGCTGTCCAAGTGAAGCATAATTTAATCATTAGTAGCTAATTAGTTTGTGTTAAGAAGACGATAGTTGAGCAAAAGCTGAATCTCCAACGTAGGAGAAAGAAAAGACCGTTTACCACCTCGTCCTCGTCGTTAGATTGAAACAAAAGGAAAGGTACGAGATCTTAAGGATTAGTTTTGGCCAATCAGTGGCTAAAGATTCCCTTGTGGGAATTTCCAGCGAAAACGGTATTTCTCTTAGGGTTAGCTCCTAGTAGTCATACAGAGCTGACAAGTGGCACTTAAAGTCAAATGTATAAAGAGGGTTTGTTCCCCTTCTTCCGTTAGAGAACAATCAATACGTTTAATGAAGCGAGAGAAATCAAACAATAAACTATTAGTTAGTTCCTTTGAATTTTATTTGGACGCCTTGATTATAACTTAGAATTGTAACTTGGTCTAGATTATTCTCTTAATTAGTCCCTACCCTTCTAGGTACATGTCTCTGCCAAAGTCTCTACAAATACCTTTTTGTACGTATTGAACCAGTCGCTTGATTGAATAGACTAGTCTGTAGAAGCGATAACCTAATTGGGGTTCTAGAACTTGGTGGGTGTTTTCTGCGGTCCTATTGAAGACTAAGGCTTTAAGGAAATATCTTTGACTGTTTAAGATTACTTTATACTTGTTAAAGGTAATCGTGGAGGTTGATCATGAAAGACGACGGACAGACCCTTTCAATACTCAATTTGAACCAACCTTGTCGGTTGTATGACCATGAATTCTCTTGATAAACTAATACTAGGCGAACATCCTTTGTAAAGCACATTATTTCAGTGTTACCTAATTAGTCAATTGGTCTTCCCGACTATCGTCAACCAACTAAGGTCTCCCTAGCAGTAACCACTACATACTAGTAAACAAGTCCTCAAGCCTAATCCTACCAATTTAGTCAAACTGAATGAATTTTGATTCGGTGGTTTCATCGAATTATTGAAACCTCTTTTTTTTATTCAGTATTTGAGTCTCTACTAAAAAGTTTCCAAAGTCTCTTTTAGGTCTCTAATAATCGAGTTTCTTTGTAGGTACATGTACTTTCCTTTCTGCGACCAATCCTAGAAGTATATTTTCAAGGATTTTTTCAAAAAATAATTCAGTCTCCTCTCTTCTCTTCTCTCTCTTCTCTCATACCAAGTACTCCAACAATACTAATAAGAACAATACTAATCGAATCAATCAAAACAAAAAATAATAAATATTTACAGTGTTTTTCTCCCCTTTTATAAAATAACAAGACCCCTCATTTTGCCCCTTTTCCCTCTTTTTACTTCCCTTACCCTTTCCATATCCCTCCCTTTCTCATCTTACACCTCCACCTTTTCCACGCGCCCATACATTCCATCAACCAAACCCCAGTTCCTTCAACACAATGGTCAACACAGACTTTGAGAAGATTTATCTCAATGAGTCGAGACTAAACGGACGTATGCGTATTGCCGATTCCGGTTTGGGATGGAAAGTATCCTCTTCCTCCGGCTCGGCCAACGCTCCGTTCTTACTCCCATCGGATGAGATCCTAGCTGCCCTGTGGTCCAGAGGCTCTAGAGGGTTTGAATTACGCGTCCAGACAAAGAAGCAAGGTGTTGTTCGTCTCGATGGATTTGATGGTGAAGACTTTTCGAAAATGAAACAGGAATTGCAAAGAAACTTCAACTTGACCTTAGAACATAAGGAACACTCATTGCGTGGATGGAATTGGGGAAAAACAGACTTGGCAAAAAACGAGTTGATTTTCCAATACAATAATAAACCAAACTTCGAAATTCCTTACTCGGAAATTACCAATGCCAATCTTACCGGTAAGAACGAAGTTGCAATAGAGCTAGCTCTACACACCGAAAAGGCGGGCGATGAATTGGTAGAAATGCGTCTTTATGTGCCTGGAACTGTTGAAAACGAAACAACGAAAACTGTCACCACTGAAGATGGCAGCGAAAAGCAAGAAGAGGAAACTGAAGAAGTCTCTGCTGCCTCCGTTTTCTATGAACAACTCAAAGATAAGGCTAATATCGGCCAGGTTGCCGGAGAAGCCATTGTTTCTTTCAGTGATGTATTGTTCTTGACTCCAAGAGGTCGTTATGACATTGATATTTACTCTAGTTCTTTGAGATTAAGAGGAAAGACTTACGATTACAAGATCCAATTCAAACAAATTGAACGGATCTTTTCCTTGCCGAAACCTGATGACATCCATCATTTAATCGTCTTGCAAATTGATCCACCTTTGAGACAAGGTCAAACAAAATACCCCTTCCTTGTGTTACAATTCTCGGGAGAAGAAGAGACCGAGTTGGAGTTGAACTTGTCCGACGAGGAATTCGAGCTGAAGTACAAAGATCGCTTAAAGAAGCAATACGACTCACAAACCCATTTGGTAATGGCTCATTGCTTAAAAGGTTTGACCGAACGTCGTTTAATCGTTCCAGGCTCGTTCCAATCTAGATTCTTGCAAGCTGGTGTATCATGTTCTCTTAAAGCCTCTGAGGGCCACCTTTTCCCACTAGACAGATGTTTCTTGTTTTTAACCAAGCCCACAGTTTACATTCCATACTCTGAAGTTAGCAGTGTGACAATGTCGCGTACATCCACAGGACTAACTGCCTCGCGTACTTTTGACTTGGAAGTCAATTTGAGAGGCGGCAATCTGACACATGTTTTCGCTAATATCGACAAAGAAGAGCAAGAAACTATAGAGAGATATTGTCAAGAAAAGGGCTTGAGAATCAAGAATGAAGAGAAGATTGCCAAGGCAATGTTGGCCAAGGCTATGACTGGAGACGATGACGATGATGACGATGCTGATGTTGACATGGGTAGCGCCGGAGAGGATGAGAGTGCAGATGATGATTTTGGTTCTGCTTCCGATTCGGATGTTGCAGAGGAGTTCGACTCCAATGCATCCTCGTCTGAGTCTGATCAAGAAATGGCAGATGCACCAACAGACGACAGACCTCCCAAGAAGAAAGTTAAAAACTAAATTCAGACAGTCCGCAATCAATCAAGATATTTTGTTCAAAATATAACATAAAATGGCCAATTTTGCATTTAGTCGTAGAATTTCCTTCCTTTCTCTAGATTACTGTTTAGAATAAGAGTTTCTATTATAACTTCAATTAAAAATACCGTTGATGAATATGCCAATCAGCTTCTTTTCGACAAATCATTAAAACATAAAGTTTCCTTTTCTTTCTTTATCAAATTGAATAATTCTACAAGTCTCACCCTTGAAGCAAAGCACTAAACCCTGATATTAAACAATGCTGTACCCCTAACTCAAAAGAGAATACCTGCAGGTCAACTATCGGCAGAAACCACGTGTGCTTTCAGCATATACTTGAGTTCATTTGGTATATTTATCGAAAATAAAATAGAAAATACTACTAAAAGCAGTTTTTTTTAATTCTTTATATCTAAAAGGTTATGCTAGGTAGCTTCTTGTTTCGTGCCTCACTAGATCTCATGCAAGATATATGCATGTCGGTATCATACACTGCAGATAAAGGACCCTTCAACGCTGGATATGCAACTAAACAATATACTTGCTTCCACCTGGAGGGTCCTTGACCGAATTAGGTATCTCACCTTCCTTAATCAGAACCTATACCAGCTGGACCTGCGCCACACCAAGTTTGTTAATAAAAGCAGATGAATATCTAAAGGATTGGAGATGAACCACTAATATTTTCCGTTACTAGTTTTTTTTGCCTGGTGTAAACAAATCTCCAAATTATTTCCTTCCGCTTTTTGCCGAGCATTTGTTCGAATCTCTTGCCAGATTTGAGTTAACAGAGACAGAAGAGACCAAATTCCATGTCTCAAATAATGTTATTCCATAATAATACTTGTTCCGTTCTTGGAGCTCCTATAGATGTTGATGGATCACCTTTGGACATCCAAATACCAGCAAGGTCACCTTTACGGCCAGTACTTACAATTAGTAACAATACCAAGGAATTCTTGCCAAACGGCTATAATGATAATGATCTGTTTAATGACATGTCGTCAAATGAATTCGTATTAGATGGATACGCTTCCCCTCGAGATTCTCTTTTTTCAATTCCACGCAACTTGCCTCCTAAACTAGAACGGAACGACAAAATAGACAAGTTTGATTCTATTGACTATTCGGAAATCGATTCGTTTTTGGACGAGCCGTTTGAAATTGAGCTTTGTGTTGTTGACGACTTAATGAGTATACTGAGAAATCATAACCAAAATGACCAAGAGTTGGTGAGATTCATCTCTCAGACGGATCAATAATGAATGTACATTTGAATATGTATTAGGTTTTTGGGTTAATGGTGATTATTGTGATGAATTTTGTTGGTCAAAGATGCCTTTATGACGGTTGTAATATTATGTGTAAGTACTGTTTAATTAATACGTTTAACTATAACATAGAAGTAGCGGAAAGGGAGATAAAAGTAAGCAATTTAATTTGCCAGTAAACTTCCAAAAGGTTCAAAACCTTTCAGAAGTTAGGGATGAATCTATGTGAAAGAATATGAATGTGGTTGTTCGATGGAAGGATGTCATTTTAAGTTTGTTTCTTGCACGGCAAGAGAGTTTGAACATCTTCTCGATTAAGGTGGTTTAAGGGACTTTTATTGCTGGTTTTATTAGTTAAATGATGTGGATATTTTTTTTGAAATACTCTTTTCACGAATGTATGTATGATAAACTGGCGGTGTCAACAAGCAATTGTTTCGAGTTTCAATTACGTTGCATTCTTTCTAAAACCATTTGTATATTTGATAAACTTTGTTCAGAATTTGAGGCAATAACTTTCTTTTCAAAGAGTCTTATTAGACTGAAGAAATGAAAATGAAAAGAGAACCTTGATTATTGCAGAAGGATAGAATATGAGAAGTTCAAAAGGATAAGAATCCATACCTATTAAGATTTCCTTAACTGAATAGGATATATATTGTTCGACAGAACCAGTTTTTACCGACTTGGCAAGTTGAACAGGCTACCCAAATACACAACATTTTTAATTAAAAATATTATTGTTATCATAAAAACTATAAATCTTGACAATTTAGCAATCGTTACAAAGTCTTACTCAACTCTTGGTAAGTAGTACTGTAAGAAGCCCCATTTGGACCAGAATATTACATTTCTTTTTCGGAATCAATTTTATTCTGCATCTTTGGATTTCCTTCTATTTCGGATAGATTGAAGTGAAGACAAATGGAGGAATCATCTACTTATGGCTAGTAACCTTAATCCACAAATATACGAAGCTCGTTTCAAGAAATTCAAAAAAGTCTTGTTGGAATAGCTTTTTTTAATTGGCGCGCCGATTGCAGCCAAAAATTATTCCACATATTTTCGAAAAAGAACTCTTTATGTTTGCATAAATTACGTGGAAAAGTCAAAAAGCATGGAAAAGAGAGAAAACATCCTAGGTGCGAATGTGAAATAGATTTATTAGCACAAAACAAAGTAATAGCAACCTTTAAAAGAGATGTTTTTTCTTGAATTATCTTCCTCAAGTTTGCTTTACGAATGGAGCAGTGAATGGATAACAATAAACTCAACAGTGATGGAAATTGGCGGTCAAACTCTAGGATTTTCCAAGTTTTCGTATGAAACTTCTGAAATGGGTCTCTTCGATTCTAATAAGTAGGATTTTACAGCTATAATAGTCAGAAGAAAGAGTCAGAAGTCAGAACAGTAACACAAAGAGAACTTCAAAAGACCCAAAGGAACTAAGCCTTTAGCACAAAGAAGAAAACAAATTAGAATATGAATGAAAAAATGAAAATATGAATGAAGGATAAGAAAATATGTAAAATTGAAAAAAAAAGAATTGAAGGTTACAGTGATGTCATCGCATCACCTGAAGAGGTACAACCCTCTACACCCACTATAGTCCAGTAAATCAAAATTCCAGTCTTTTTCCAGTAATTCTCCATTTAATTTTCCCAATTCATCCTACTAGTTACTAATTTCACCCAACTCTTTCTACTAGCTCAACATTCTCCACTTTCTACGCTCGGCACTACCACATACTTGATTGTCGTTCATTAAAGATACACATGACTTACTTCTTCAAGTTGTCAATCTCCTTGCTGAGATCCTCAACAACCTTCTTTTGCTTCTCCAATTGCTCCTTCAACTTTTTCAATTGCTCAGCCTCGTGCTTCTTGACATAGACGTTCTCGTTTGCAGCCTCTCTCTCCTTGAAAGAGTCGGAAGAGTTGGAGCCATTGGTAAGGGCACGCTGGGTCAAAGAGAAGTGTCTGACGGTTGGGGCAGATCTGGCAGTCAATTGTCTCAACATTTGAATAGATTTGTTACTTTTTGGGTGTTGTAGGGAGAGGAAATGGGTGGTCGTTTTGTGCGGAGACACATTGTGATTGGGTCTTCTTCCTGCAGGACAAAGACAACCAAAGGTTTTTAAGGTAATAAAGATGACAATTTTTGAGGTTTTCTTTTGAATTTGCGATTTTATTTATATTGATAATGTTTTTTAATCTTTTTAGTTGAAATTCCCTTCCTTTGTTTCTGTTTTTGATAGGTTCGATGGTTTTGTGATAGGTTTGATGGTTTCTTGGCTGGTTTGCTGTGCAATGAGACAAAATGCAGAATATAGTGTAATGCGAAGAAATACGCTTGTATAAACTTTAAATTATGTATATGCATGTTTATAAATATATATTCATGAATTTATAAAAAAGAGATAAAAGAATAGTTTGAGGAATTTGTTCTTGAGATACTTATTTTAGTGAATGAGTCCTAGTAGTAACACTGGTACCAGTATAACAGTATAACAGTGACTTTGATCGAATTTTGAATCTATTTGTATCCATATGTACAGTTTCCTCAGCTCCGTTGAGTTATCACATGCTTTTTCGAGTATCAAGCTCTACATGCTCTTTTACCTGGCCCTCAATTACATGATTCTCTTCGGCATGAATCTACCATGTCTACCAGTATAAGACAACAAACCAGCAACACGAGCCCTCTTAATAGCTATTCCTAGTTTCTTTTGATTGCTATCAGTACATCCAGTAACTTCACGTGGCATAATTTGTCCAGAAGAAGTGATGAACTTAGACAAAATCTCAGGCATGAGATAGAGGTCCCTGGGATCGATACCAGCTTTATTGAAAATATCGTTCTTACCACCGTTGTACCGTGATTGCGGCTTCTTGTTCTTTCTGTGCCAGTTGCTCTCCATAACAACTCTGGTCATGGAAAAATCAAATGGATTATAAGTAGAAGCATACTGGAAGTGTTTCACCAAATCCCGATCCACTACAATTGGAGGCAGACTCTTCTCTTGAACACTTCTGGCCATACCCATCACTTTCTTGGTGATATCGCTATCTCCTGAAGGTCCTGAAGCCCAAGCTTGGGATTTCATTTGAGGTGTGGAAGGAAGAACGTCCGAGTTGCGTAGTAAAGCAGACCCAGAGAACTGCCTGACTGGGGCCTTAACGATGGCCATGTTTCTCGTAAAGAGTCCAACTTTCAACATGGTTACTGCGGGAAAACCAACCTTAGTTATTTGTATTGTTGGAGTAACTAATACTGGAGTTGGAGGTTAGAGTTGGAGTTGTGATGGGGGAGTCTGGAGTGAGTTTTTCACTGGGGGGTTGTTGTATACCGGTAATATGGTAGTAACTAGAACTGGCTGCAACTGAGGGAAAAGGTCGGGACAATCTGTATGCAATACGGGGAATATTGAAAAAAATTGCCTTTTTCTATTTAAAAGTTGTTTTTAAATTTATTTTTTCTTTCATTTTAGTTTTTTTGGGGGTGTTTGACCGTATTTCTTCGGTGTTCTTTCCTTTTTCCCGCAGAATTACGTCCTTGTCAGTCTTACTAGGCTATACTTGAACGTATTCCAACAAGCAAATGACTTTTTTTTTTAAAAAAGATACTAAGCAAAAATAGCACTAATCCATAAATTGATCAAATTTTAAAAATTGAACCATCTCTTACAATATCCATACTTTTCCATTTTATTTCATCGTGAATAATTAAATAGAATCTGCATACAAGACTCAAACCCGATTTCAAATCCCTCTCCCATGAACCATCCCCATAACTTCAGGTTCTAGTGCCTTAACCTGTTGATTACACAACATTATTTACTCGCAATAGTGGCAAAAAGTGATTCCAAAACGCAGAAATTTGTTAGATACAGGAACTTTTCTCTTCCTGTTCCATTTTCTGTTCCAATACACCCTAATTCCCATCCTATCACCACATCCTACTTACCGTTGCCCGAAAACAACGTAATTCATCAATAGTCTAACTTCGTGACCAGAACTTTTTTCTCGCCAAAATGACAGACCGGGGACCCGATCAGTGGCTTGAACAAATCAAGAAATGTGAATCTCTCACTGAACCAGACATGAAACAACTTTGTGAGTTGGTTAAAGAGCTCTTGATGGAAGAGTCAAATATTCAACCTGTCCAATCACCAGTCACCGTTTGTGGTGATATCCATGGCCAATTCCATGACTTATTGGAACTTTTCAAAATCTCCGGTGGTTTACCCACTGAAGATAACAATACAAACTTCATTTTTTTGGGTGACTATGTCGATAGAGGTTACTTTTCCTTGGAGACATTCACGCTCTTGATGGTGTTGAAAGTAAAGTTTCCTCACAGAATCACTTTGGTTCGTGGAAACCATGAATCTAGACAAATCACCCAAGTTTACGGTTTCTACGACGAGTGTTTGACTAAGTACGGCTCTACCACCGTCTGGAAATATTGTTGTCAAGTATTCGACTTCTTAACCCTCGCAGCAATCATTGATGGCAAAATTCTCTGTGTCCACGGTGGTTTGTCTCCAGAAATCAGAATGCTAGACCAAATCCGAGTTTTGAGTCGTGCTCAAGAGGTTCCTCATGAGGGAGGTTTCTGTGACTTGGTGTGGTCCGATCCTGACAATATTGATACATGGGCCGTCTCACCGAGAGGTGCCGGATGGTTGTTTGGGTCAAAAGTCAGTAGAGAGTTCAATCACATTAATAATTTGGAGCTTATTGCTCGTGCACATCAATTGGTAATGGAAGGTTTCAGGTACCATTTCAAAGATAAAGACGTGGTCACCGTGTGGTCTGCTCCAAACTACTGTTACAGATGTGGAAATGTTGCCAGTGTCATGCAAGTCGGCAGCGAATTGGAACCAAACTTCAAAATCTTCAGTGCAGTTCAAGATGGTGATTTGGCTGCAAAGAACAATCAATCTAAACAGCAGCGCATCGACTATTTCTTGTAATTACTTCCGTGAAAAGAAGAAGGAAAAAAAAGAAAGCTTATGGACTGCTCAACTTCATCGTCTCCCACTTTACACCCCAGAACAGTTGGTTGCACATATTCACCGTGGCAAACAAAGAGACAACAAGCAACTAATGACACGCTTTTATTGCCAACCCCCTCACCCTGCATCATTCTCCTATCATTGTACTTCTAATTTAGAGAAGTGGTTCAGCTAGGAGGATTCTTGTTCTTATAATTTCCAACGCTAACTCATGTTGCATCGAAACAGCCAAGTGCTCGCTACATAATGACCGAAATATACGATTTGTTTAAATGAGAAGAGTTCATTTGTTTGGATCAGATGAATTTCTTTGTTAATAAGAGAAAAAGTCAAAAGTTACTTCATTATACCAGATGAAATTCTTTGATTCTACCAGACGAAGTTACTTGATTATGCTCTAAACCCTAATTTTTACCCTTTCTGTTTTTTCTTTTCCGTGCAATAACATGCTTAATATCATCAGTTAAGCCGGATTTCGAACCTTTGGCGTCTGTAGATTCCTTAGCAACGGGTTTCGAAGCTGGTTTGTCCTTTTTCGCTCCCTTATTCATGTTTCCCTTTCTGGAAGGACCTTTCCTCTTCTGCTTCTTCAGGTCTTGTCCCTTCTTTGCTTGCTCATCGTCATCTTCATTGTCATCCCGGCTTCTCTTACCGTGACGAGAAATCATTTTTTGATCTCTTCTTCTTTTGACAACCTTTGCATTCTCAATGGCAAACTCAACAATCAACCTACGCTTGCTGATACCTTCCAAAGAGGCCAACTTCTTCTCTTCGTCGGTCAATCCGTCAACGATTTCTTCTTCGGATACCTCATGGGCATTCAACCAACGAAGACCCATTAAAGCAGTCTTGTGATCACGGAACTCAAGGAAACCATAGCCTCGACTTCTACCAGTGTCACCACTACCTTTGATTTCCATAATAATCTTTGCTTGTCTAACAACACCAAGTTTCTTATTGTTCCTCTTGGCATCCTCAGGAGCAACATCGCCTTCAACTTCTATTTTGTGTTTGATGGAACGGTTGACTTCTTCTTTCGACAAAGGATGACGTTTTTCATTCTTCACTTCAGTAGCAAACTGAACAACAGCCTTTCTACCAAGAGCCTTAAGCGACTTGCTGGTCATGGCACGAGGAAGGTTTCTGATGGCCAATCTGGTCAACGACAAATGCAAAGCAGGGTTCTTGTTCAATTGTTGAACGCGCATCTTGTACGACTTCTCTCTAGCCTCCATATCAGCTTTTGAGATGTATTCTGCAAGTTTCGAGCTTTGTGTAATGCGCCCCTCGTTCAACAAGAACAAGTTTCTTCTGTCCTTTTCTCCACTATCAAATCCAAGGGCCTCTTTTCTCTTTGTGGAGTTTCTATCAGCCAATTTGGTCGCAGAGCTTCTATCCACTGTAGATGCAACAGAAAGAATTCTTCCTTGGAAAACGTATTCAGGAGCAACATCATCAGAGATCAACATAGAAGATGCAGATGTAGCTGGGGCGTTACTGAGACATTTTTCATAAGCTTCGTGTGTTTTGAAGGCAACAAATGCTGATCCACGAGCGACTCCAGTGGCTTTGTCAATGACTGGGAGAGCATACTTGACATCACCGAATTGGGAAAAGTGTGTCTTGAGAGATTCTTCATCGGCATCGTAAGGAATGTTTCTGATAAAGACAGAGAATGCTTCTTGTTTGTTCGACTTTGGTCTTTCTTTCTCATCTTCTTCATCCTCTTCTTCATCCTCTTCCTCTTCATCTAATTCAGCATCAGAATCTTGACCATTAAGTTTGTCGAATTCTTCTTTTTTGACATCTTCATCCTTATCTTCTTCGTCTTCGTCATCTTCGTCATCGTCTTCGTCATTGACATCACTAGTCTCCTCTTCTTTAACATTATGATTTTCATCGTCTTCTTCCATAGCATCGCTCTCTTCTTCTTTCACTTCTGTCTTGACAATGCTCAGAGACTTTTTATCTTGGTCTATCAGCTCCCATTTTGATTTCTCGATAGCAAGGTCAACAGAAACAACTCTTCCATCAATCTTCAAGCCAGAACATTCCTTTACTGCCTTTTCAGCAGCAACCTTTTTGTTCATGACCACAAAACCGAAACCAAATTTGAGTCCTCCCTTTTTAGTAGGAATGTATGCATCGTGCACACCACCAAACTTCTGGAATGCCTTCTTTAATTTGACAGCATCACAAGTCCAAGGCAAGTTTCTGACAATCAAACGAGGTTTTCTCTTTTCAACAGGTTCTTGTACTGGCTTTTCAGGCTCGGCGGTCGATTTTCCGTCCTTACGGTCTCTTCTTTTGGCAATATCCACCCGGAGTAAACGGCCCTTGAACTTATGCTTTTTGGCCTCTACCAATGCCGTAAGGGTATCGTCATCAAGTGTGAAGGAAACAAAACCAAAACCTCGCGACTTTTGGTCTGCATCATTAACAATCACGGCGTGCTTGACAGGAACAAATTTAGAGAAGTACTCTGAGAGATCATCACTAGTGGCATCGAGCGGGATGGATCTCACAAAAAGTGTTCTTCTATCCAAATTGTCCGTACCTTTAGTAATCGAAGCTTCAGATGTCTCGACCTCCTTGGGAGTGTCGTTTGGTGCCAGCATTGTGTGATTTGGTGAAATGGTAAGCGATGAGCATCGCTGGAAAATCGGGGTACCTTGATGGCTGCAAATTGATAAAGAAATGGAGCAAAATCCGATTAAAATTTTCGCATCAAACAGACGATTGAAAGATTTTTCTTACAAAAAACCTCTTGTGAATTTTTTTTCCTTCATCAATAAAGTTCTTAGGGGTTTCCTAAGTTAGTGTCTTCTGGCTTCCAAATACACCCAAACAGTCCCAATATAATTTTTTATTTCTTTATCCGGCAGGATTTATTTTTTATAGCGAATTTCACTTGTAATTGAAAGATTTCCGATACCACTCTCAAGTTTTTGTGGGTTTGAAAGACCGGAAATATAGCTAAAAGGAACGAGACTGGCTTCAAAAAAGTCAAAAGAAGCAACAGAGTCCGGTTTTTTTGTCCCTTCCTCTTTAATAATCACAAAGCTGACATTTCACAGTCACATTTCCCTAATAACTCAATCTCACTCACTTTCATTCATTCCCACAAGTCCTTCTGGTAATCCTCTGTCACTTCTGTATCATCACCATACTCCAGCTGCCAACGGGTAAAACCTCCATCCAAAACCCAAACATTCAAACCAGCAAACTTTGTTTTTTCATCCGCGTCGAGTGACTCGATACTTCTGAGAAATCTAAGAGCAGATTTTGGTCCCCGGACCTGGGATAAAGCACAATGAAACACCACATCTTGGACATGACTGGCAATGAGTTTGTTCCGAAGTTCAGGTAATGTCTCGTTGAAATTTCCAGCGGGATAATGTAAACATCCTTTGATGTGTCCTCCAATGAAGTCCGAGTCTCTCACATCGACGATTGCAAACCGTCTACTGCTTGAGGGAACAAACCAAGATCGGAGAGTTGAGGGTGTGATAAATCGAAGATCGGAGAAAGAGTATGTTTTCATTTCGGACAGCTAATCTTCAATCCAACACCAATAGAGTTTGTAGCACCGGTTTGTGCTAATCTTGGGAAGAAGTTGATGATCTGATTCTGACCAGATTGTGGGGTGCAGAATCATGGGTCCGGAAACATATCAGACGACAACTTGCGATCCGAAAGAAAGATTTTTTTTCAAATTGAATTTTTTTTCGCCAATAATTCCTGCCAAAAGTTCACAATGAATGAGTGTAGGCTTTTTGACGGCGGTTCTTTGCAGTCGATCCATATCGCCAAAGTTTCAGTTGTGGTCATTGATATTTCACCATTTCAAAACTTTTTTGACGATCTGTAAAGAGTCGGGGAATTTTTTCATGGAAACAAAAGTTGTGATTCCAGATGTCAAAGAAAAGACTGAAACAGGAAATCACTTTTTAACCATTGATAAGACTGGTGCACAGAAATCAAGAACCAAAAACGAACCAATCGTCAACCAACAATGAATTAATGAATAAATAATTCCAATCCTTCATTGGCAACAGGCCGAAACCATCCACTCGACTTAGTTCTTCTTCATTAGCCCACGCTAATAACCTAATTCCTGAATATACTTCTTTATCTCAGTCCTCACTGATTCGTCACCATCATCAGTCAATTGCAAGACTTGCCTAAGCAAGTTGATATCTTTATTGGAAAAAGCTTCCAGCGCAGAAGCTTTGTAGTCTTTGTTTCTGTTGTAAAGACTCACTCGCTGCGAATAGCTCAATTCCGAACAAAAACCAATATACATAGATGTAAGATCCTTGGGGGCATCATAACTCAAGAAACTTTCAACTATGGGTTTTAATCCAATAGGTGACTTCCATACAGCCGTGTTGCTAGGATTGGAAGAAATAACAAACTTATGCAACCTGTCAAACTCTCGTAGCTTACTGTAAATGTCCAACACGAGATACCATAACTTCTCCTGACTCAAACCAAATTCTTTGGCCACTTTAGCAGCCTGCTTGAGCTGATTCATATTGATAAGTTTCTTAATCACGTTGACAACAGAAGTTTCTTCAAAAAAAGACCGCTGAAACATGGTGCTAAGACGATGTTGCAAAACAAGAAGTGAACTTTCGACATCAACAGCTTTCTTGAGAAATTTGTTTGATTTCAAAGGGCGTAACTTGTTCTTAAACCACAGACTGATATTGTCATACTTGTCCTCGCCTTCTTCAAAATCGGGCTGGTCATCTCTAAGCGAATTTAAGAGCTTAGTATCTGTTTCCACAGTCTTGCCCTCCAATTTGAGATACAACTGTAGCATTTTAGGATCTGATGCCACCACGACGTGCTGAAAGAAGTTTCCTACTAGGTCACCACTAACGAAGACATTCTCTCGAAGATAAGGTGCAAGAAAGTGAAGATCGATTGAATTGTTCACATTATTGGCCTCTCTTGCGGCTTTTATTTCATTTTGGTTGACAATTTGAAACAACTCCAGCGGCGGGAGAGTATTTTTGAAATGAAGGAACAATAGCTTGCAAAGATCGTAGCTGCATGATTGGAAGGTTCTTATGAGGGCCAACTCATTCTCATTGATACGCAAAAGTTGTTTTATCTGCGAAGATCCTGATGGTTCCAAATACACCAAAAGTTTGAAAAGATCTAGTCTTCCTTCTTGAAGACTAATATCAAAAATCTCAGACAAGGAAAACAAGACAGAGGCAGTTGTGCCACCGTTTGATGGATTCAAAAGCTTTTTCCCAACAAGAGCGAAAAGATCATAATCCGACATGTTGAGTTCTTTTCTTATCTTCCGTTGACACCAATTTATGTATATGGCACCTCGACAATCATCCAAATGTAGTAAGTCCACTATTTTCAACGCAAGGAGATGTTGAGATCTCATAAGCAACATTTTTATTACCGCAGGCCAACCGGAATCAATGATTTCAGAGTAAGTTAAGAATAAACCCAACTCAGGAACACGGAGTTGATTAAGAACTTTGCAGATGTTCAAAACGCGTAAATAGTCTTCTGCATTGAACTCTCCGTCAGCATATATTTTGCCAAATGATACTGCTTTAAGAATTTTCTGTTGCCAAATTGGTTGGAACTCTTCTAATGACGCTTCTAGACATGCTTCGATGGCAACTCTCAACAGGCCTTCGCTTTTCAAAAGCGAAATGTTACTATCAGCTTTGGACGCTTGTGTTAATAATTTGTCCACACAGTCTAGCAAGATCAAGGAAGGATGAGATGAGCCCATCAGATGCAAATTTACAGAACAATTTGGAACTCTAGATAGAAACTCCACTTTGTTCTTGCTAAGGATCTTAAGGCCATCTTTCTCGGACTTGATCAAGGGAATAACAAACGAGAGGTCATTTTCGTCGTCATGGACGAGAGACGAATCAAAGTTGAATTCTTCATTTTCAATGATGTCGTAGAAAAATGAAATTGATTTCTGGCTAGGTCCTACTAGTTTAATTTCGTCTCTAAGCGATAAAACAATGGCATCGTTTCCGGCCCATTCTATCATATAAGGCAAGCTTGACTCATTCGAAGTATCGTACTCGAGAAGAATTCTATCAAAAGTCTCTGTGATGACAAAAATCTTGGCCAAATCCGAATTAAGAAGGGCGATAAGCGAACCATTGGGTGAAGCAGACATGATAGAGAATGGTCCATCGGTGAGCTTCTCATCAATCAATTCATAGCATCTATCAGCGAAATTCACATGGAGTTTGTAAATTGTGACGCCATAGCTGAGTAGAACAACGAGTGACGTTTCAGTGCTTGATACATAACAGATTTCGTTTTGTAGAGAATACTCCAAACCATCAAGCTTCACCTCAAAATTGGTACGATCAATAATGTGAGTAAAAGTAAATTTATCCTTGTTTCTTAAAACAAGATAATCGCCCCATACATAGGAGGCTAGAACATGGTAAGGGATTTCTTGTTCGTTGTTCTCCAAGTCAGTAATAACCACCGACAGTACACCAGGATCAATATCCGGACCCAGAGTTGTGTTGATTAGCTTAATGATTCCATCGGTATATGAATACTCATTGAATGTGCCGTCAAAGTCAGTATAGTGTCTGAACTTATGGTTGGAAAGAACCACACAAAGGTCTTCATTGTGGAAGCAGAATCCAACTATATGATCATGCAGCGATGAATTATAAACAAGAGACCATAATTTAGTCCCATTGACTGAGAAAACATCAATTACGTTAGGGTAGGGTACGAATTTGGACGCTGTAGCCATGAGCGTAAACGGCGAAGATAATGCCACCAGAAAGTTGGAGTATAGGTTGTCAATGGGCCATTTGACGTTTTCGTAACAGGGACGTATACTATAGTAAACATCCAGTAGTTTCTGCCACGATAAGCTTGGATTTGAGCGCATTTGGGTGTTGTGTTGGAGAATGTGGAGGGTGAAACATGGAGACGAATTGAAGGAGCATAAAAAACGGGAATTGGAGGAAATTTTGGAGATAACGAAATGATTTTTCTGATTTGAAACTTTGTAGTGTTTTTATAATACTTTGGTTTATTTGTATATTGATTTGTTTGGATAGTTATTGTTTGGATATATTACTATCAGTTTCTAGTTGTCAGTATTGTTCGTAATTGTTCGTAAATGTGCGCATTATTTCGTAAATTAGCTCGTAAATTATCTCGTGTTTGTCGTAATAGTACGTATTCCTACATAATTGTGCATATTTCACTAGTTACTTATGTACTTACTTACTTACTTACTTAGTAACTCACTTTATCTTGCTAAGTACTACAAAGTACTACCTGATCTTAAACTTGCTTCGTTAATAGTTCAATAGTTTGAGTTTTTCTCATAAACTCTATAGAATTTTCTTTAACACGTTTTCTTTATCTCTCATATCTTGTGTGTATTTACCCCAGAAATTTCCCTACCGTTTAGTACACTTGATCCATAATTATCGCTTTACCTGAGTGATTACCACCAATTACAAAACATTAATCCTGTGACAGATTCTCTTTTCGAAGAACAAATTACCAAGTAAAAACTACAAAACTTCAAATATTGTGTATTTTCATCATATTCTTCTTGCTTCATAACTCTTCCTCTGGACTAGTGATATTCCCACCCCAAAACAGAAACACACTGCTCAAAACAGTAAGTTCCTGCCTAGAGCTGTTCACACAACCATCTGAAGAAAGAAAATGCCATCCGATCTTTCGTACGTGACCCTTATTTCATCAGACAATCATCGTTATGTCGTATTGAAAGAGGTTGCACTGATCTCCCCTGTGCTCCGAAACTCCGAAGAGTTCAGTGAGGGAGAAACGGGCCAAATAGTGCTAGATATCGATGCCGAGACTCTTGAAGTGATTGTTGAATACCTTCATTACTCTCACAAATACAAGGATCAAGTAGACTCTTCAGCTGTGCCAGAGTTTAAGATTCCAACCCAATTGGCATTAGAATTGCTTGTGAAGGCAGATTTCTTGGATTTATGATTTGTTTTAATTTCTTAGACTATTTGTGTTGTTATGATTGATTGGAATTTTGAGTGTATTTTAAGATTAGGATCCTTTACGAACTTGCTGGGTAATAAGGAACTAAAGGACTATACTATAATATTTGGAATGGATAGAAATGTGATGAAGGAGAACTATTTGAAGACTAGACAGACAAGAAATACGGGAAAGATCAGGAGACGGAAAAGACAAGGAGACTAGAAGACTAGAAATATCAGCAAGCGACAAAGAATACAAAGATCAAAATACGGAAAAGATAAGAAGAAGAAGGGAAATATCAGAACATCAGAAATCTTTGAATGGAAAGATTGAAAGAATAAGAAGTCAACAGCAGGAAAGATATTCCCAATGGCCTTCAATGAGAATAATGTCATGAACGATTGTCGTTTCAACAAGGACAGCAACGTTTTCCACGAAAAAAGTAACACCTCCAAAAGAGTAATAAGCCGCTGCAAAACGGGAAACATATATTCCTATACTGCGAGAACTACTTTCAGCGTGGTGTAGACACAACGTTGGGAGAGGAACCACGCCAATAAGCAATGGATTGCACCGATTCTGGGGACAGTTAGACCTTAAAGAGAAAGTGCTTACCTTCCTTTCTCTTTGTGGTTTTCTTATACCTAAAGGGCCAAAACACTGCCTATATAACAATCGGTGGTTAGTATTATAGTGGAACAGAAACCGTAACCAGTTCAGGCTTCTTCCTACGTTGTCGATTCAGCGTTTCCTCGACTCTCCTAACACCAACACTTACACCTATGGCAGGTACCGATACCAGATACTACCACAGATGCTGCTATAGTTACAACTACCACAGATGCTGCTATAGTTACAACTACCACAAATACTGTTATAGTTGCAACGACCACAGATACTATCACAGATACAAGTACCAAAGATACCACAGATACCGCTACAACTATGACGGAGAGAAATATCCTGGAACTTTTAATCCCCTCGAATTAATTGACAAAAAAATCCAGAAAATTCCTTTTCTGTCTCATAATCTCCTTTTCTTCCCTCACACCACACTCCCACACTACACTCTCACACTATATTCCCACTCCCTTCTACACATTCTTATCAGTAACTACCCCAGACTTCTTCATGACTGAACTACTAAACACATTGGAAAAGGAAATAAACCTTCTTTCCCAATCGGGCTCATCCAGCCTCGATTCACTTGTCCAGAATACCGACGCTTTTCTTCAAAGTCTCAAAATCTTAGAGTTGGAACTCGAGCAAGAGGTACGAGCAGAACAGGATCGGAGGAGCCAATTGAGTGATTTGAAAGAGGAAAATGATGAAAATATGCACCAAGATGAAATCGGGTTTCTTTTCAAAAATGAAAATGAAAATTTTTTGAATCTTAATTCAATATCTATGTCTGGTCTATCCAATAATGACCATTCAATGGTCAATGATACTGGGAAACAGCCCCCAAAAGATGATTTGTTTGATCAACTAACCAAAGAAACTTCAAACTGGTATAACCTGAGTATTTCCAGCCTTAAGAAGTATAACGGACAAATATCCAAGTTTCTGAAAAACATAGTCAACAATTCCAAATTTAAGGTGGATTTGGATGATGCTTATTCATTCCCTCTTGATTTGAACTCTATGCTGTCAAAGAAGGCATTAAGGCCTGGCGATGGTTTTGACACGTTTAGGGCTGATAATAGTGATAATCTCATGAAAAGTATCGCTGTTCATTTCTTTAAACTGGGTTTTGGATCTTGTGTGGATGTAATAATTGAGAGTTTCAACTTCCAAGGTCAAGTCAATCAAGTAACTGTTGATCAGTTTCATAAATTGGGCTCTATAGTCGAAGATATCACTCAAAGACATGACTTGGAGCAAGCACTTACATGGATTTATGGAAAAGAACGGACTTCTGACTCTTGTTTCGAGCTACTGTTTAGATTAAACATGCTCCAGTATATAAGCATCTTGAAGGGCGCTATCAATGGCGAAGAGTCCAATTCTGCCGATGCTCAAAACATAGATAGTTCCTTACAAGCATTGCGGTATGCTTCTCGAAACTTCCCTAAATTCTTCGAACACTACTTGGATGAAATTGCACCATTGATGATGCTTTTGCTTTTCAAACAGCCAGAAACTAGTGTCACTGAAAAGTCACTTAAAGAATTCATTCATAAAGCCTTTGTTCAAGGCATCGATGATGGTTCCCTTCATCTGTATCAACAAGAATTCGTTGCTGAGATCCTTCGTTGTTTCGATGATATCCATGGCAACCAGCACCTTTTTGATACTATGGCCGCAAAATTGACGGCGGAATATTGTTCGAATATGGGTCTTTCCAGTCAATCTTCCTTATTCGAGGCACTTCTATCGGGATTTGTGAATCTACCTAACTTTTACAAGTACAGTCGTTTGCAGAAAAAGATGAACGCAAAACGACCAATTGAAAATGCAACTGAGCAAATTGATATGCCGTTTCAACTTCCGGACAAGAACAGGTTCTTGTTTAATTATCATCCTATCTTCATCTGTCCAGTGTCGAAGGAACAGCTAATGCCGCTTACAATTGAAGATGAACAGCCGAACACCAAGCTTCTTTCATTTCCATTTCCAACAGATGTGGATAAAAACCCCGTGGTTGTCTTTGATTACTGTCGCCATTTGGCTTTGAAAGAGAGCGTTCGAAGTCTAGTCAGAGGCTCCGATAAATTCAAGTGCCATTACTGTTACAAGAAACATCGGATACTGGAAGTTAAGGATGCTTATTTCATTGACTTATAGAGCAAGACCCGGAAACTGTTTCCTTTTACGGAGTTTATGACATTTACTTGCCTGAACACCAACCAAAACTGGGTTCAAACTTCAATCACACGACTTCTAATCTCACGGATTTTAATATCAATAATATTGATTTCATGAACATATTTCAAATATTTCCTCATTTGGTACAAGTCTGTGTCTATTATCCTCTTCTACACCTTTTGTATTTATGTGGGGGGTGCTCTGAAGTGGATGCGATGAGGTGCCATTCTACTACAAGCTGCAATACCACAATGAATAAAGCTCCAAAAACAGCGCAAATGGAGCTTCTTCTTCAGCAGAAATCTTTTTTGGGCTCGGCGTGGCTTTCCGTTTACGAAATGCCCGCTGATTTTCACGCAGAACACTTTGAAACAGCCATGAACCACTTGATAAGAGAACCAAACATTAACTCAACTGTGATCTTGCGTGCAGATTTGCTTGAGCAGAAAACGTACAATACAAAAGGTGAAGTTATAACCAGTGGGACCACGTGCCCAGATTTACCATCTTTCTCGGGTCTGGAGTCTTCTGACACTCCTCTCCTTCTCCGAAACATAGATGACATCACTCTTCGCAAAGATGTGCCATTGGCGGAAGAAACAAACTTACAATTGAGTCAATCATATATTCGTCGGATCATCCCACGGAACCCTTTTAAAGATCACATCATCAACCAAACATGTCTCCTCTACAAAGGTGATGACTCAACTTTGGTAGTATATGTTCCTCACATCGACACAATGGAAGATGTTCCTTTTTATCTTCCACCTGTTTATGCTGTTGGACTTCTATATTCCAAGGGCAAGACATCTATTCATTATATTCCCTTTCAGGAAGATACTCTGTTTGCTGAGATGGATGGTTCCGATAGACCTATCAGAATAGCACTCCGACTTCTTCAAACTCTGGCAAAACACTCTAAGGGAGTCAAAGGTGGTTATGAAAAGCGGGTAAACCATGACTTGGTTGTCCCTAGAGTGGCCTTCCAAAACAGGTACATTGAATTGAAGAAGAAGTATTCTGGGGACTTGGTAGCCAACTGGGTAGAAAGTACCGATCCCAAGAAACATGTTTTTGAGGACTTGGCAGTGGCTGCTTTTCTTATAGAGCTCTGGAATTCTACTTATAATGGAAAGGACTTCGAATTTAGAGATTTGGGTTGTGGAAACGGTCTACTAGTACACATTCTTGTCATGGAGGGCTTTAAGGGGAAAGGCATTGATGCCCGTGCCCGGAAAAGTTGGAAAACTTATCCTGCTAATGTTCAAGAGAATCTATTGGAAAAGATCATCATTCCTAGTATCTTACTCAAGGTGCACCCAGCAATGAGTCAAGCGGCACCATTCATTGCGGGAAGACTATTTCAAGTGCCTGAGTACGACCACAAAAACCCCAATTCAATGCCACTTATGAAATATTATTCGTCGGATAATCTCCAGGAGTCCTCTAAGGTGTGTACAACTAGTGATTTCCCACCAAACACTTTCATTATTGGAAATCATCTGGATGAGCTTACATGTTGGATTCCATTGCTCGGATTCCCATTCATGGTTATTCCGTGTTGTTCTCACGCTTTGACCGGGTCCAAAGTTCGGTTCACGCCTCGGAAGGCTTCCGGTGCAAGTGCAAACAATAAAGACCAGAAGTCTAACCAAAATGTATCGACTTATGGTGCATTAGTTGACCATGTTGAAGACTTAACAGTTCTTATGGGTTGGGAAGCTCAGAAGGAAATATTGCGTATTCCAAGCACCCGTAATTCGGCCATTATTGGTTTAGATATGCGGGAAGGTTTCAAAGAGGAGTCTCCAGAACAGAGAGAAATGCGATTATGGGATATAATTGGGAATGAAGGTGGTGCCGAAGGTTGGGTGACAAATCTGATGGCACTTATGGCAAAAAGCCCGAAGAATCATTGATTATATGGTCCTTAATTGTCTTGATCTGAACCTTCTATCATGTTGAAGTTTCTATGTTGTTGATCGTTCTATCTCGTTGAACTTTCGATCTTCTTGAACCTGTTATCTTGTTGTTTTGTTGAACCTTCTAGTATGTTCAATATTCTATCTTGTTCAAACAGGTTCAACATTTTGCTTTGAAAAATGGAACCTTCAGTCTTATTCAATAATGGAACCTTCAGTCTTGTTCAACCATGGAACCTTCTGCCCTTGGTTTCACTGTTCATGAATAAAAATTCGAAATAATCCAGTTTCTTCTCGTAATGACAACGAGCCTGGAGGACTATATAAGGATTTCGAAACAGCCGACACCACAAATACCTGAAACAGATGCCCGAAACAGGAAACAGGAAACTTTGATGTTTCATCTCTTTCAACAATACTCCATGTTTCATAATCCTTTTTTTCTTTTCTTTGGCTACCTATTGATTCACTCTTCTTTCCACACTAATAGCTGCAAATGGGAAAGTAAAAGTAGAAGAACAAGAAACCGATTATTTATTTTATTTCGAAATTTCGAAATCATTAGGAAAAAGAAGAAGAAATTAATATTATAAAAAAAAGAAAAAAAAATTGGATTTTCTCTCTTTTTTGTGATATCTACCCCACCACTCAACGCGTAATTGGATTGTTGCACTCTAATTATACCAACCAACATCTGCAATGACAGTTTCGTCGTCACAGTACGTATATTTACGAGGCTTTTACAAGGTTTTACGACAGTTTACGAGAGTTTACGAGAACTCTACTGCAAGATGCGTCAATATGCGTCAATTTACGTCGATTTTGGCCAGGCCTCGCCAAGCCTCGCCAATCTTCCTCAATATACGAAAACTTTATCACAACTCGACAGAACCCACTTTTTAAAAAAAAATAATACTAACAAACTAGATTTCAACAGCTCGAAAAACTCGGCGAAGGTACATACGCTACGGTGTACAAAGGAAGAAACCGGGCCACCGGAGCCTTGGTGGCTTTGAAGGAGATCAATTTGGACTCGGAGGAAGGAACACCATCAACTGCAATCAGAGAAATTTCTCTTATGAAGGAATTAGATTATGAAAACATTGTCACTTTGTACGATGTCATTCATACGGAAAACAAGTTGACCTTGGTGTTTGAGTTCATGGACAAGGACTTGAAGAAGTATATGGAAGCACATGGTACCAATGGATGTCTTGACATGCATGTGGTGAAGCTGTTTATGTTTCAGTTGCTTAAGGGAATTATGTTCTGTCACGATAACTCGGTTTTGCATCGTGATTTGAAACCACAGAATCTTTTGATTAATAACAAAGGTGAGTTGAAAATTGGTGATTTTGGATTGGCTCGTGCGTTTGGAATCCCATTCAATACGTTTTCCAATGAGGTGGTCACGTTGTGGTATCGTGCTCCAGACGTATTGTTGGGTTCCAGAGCCTACACTACATCCATTGATATCTGGTCTGCTGGGTGTATTTTCGCTGAGATGTGTACCGGTAAACCACTTTTCCCTGGAACAGCTAACGATGATCAATTGAACAAGATTTTCAGACTCATGGGCACACCTAATGAACGTACTTGGCCTGGTGTCTCTCAACATGCCAACTACAAAAGCAACTGGCAAATATATGTTCCTCAGGATTTGCGCTTGATTATTCCCAATTTAGATTCAATGGGTATGAATCTTTTGACTAACTTATTGCAGATGAGGCCCGAAGCACGTATTACTGCCAGACAAGCATTGCAACATCCTTGGTTTCATGAAATAGCCAACCCTAATCCTTTGATGCAACCATTGTCGGATCCATTTCAGCAGCAGCAGCAACAACAACAGCAGCAGCAACAATAATAACCCCAATAACTGCTACATCAATAACTGCAACATCAACATCAACAACAACAACAACAACAACAACAACAACATCAACAACAACAACAACAACAACAACAACAACAACAACAACAACAACTCCAATAACTGCAACATCAACAATTGCAACATTGGTAGCGGCTGCAACAAATGCTAAAACATTACTACAGGAACCATGATAAGTCGTTCAATTCTTCCCTCTACTGTGACATATTTCAGACTTATTTCAAAGACAATTATACTGAGAAATATAACGTTTTTGTAGCCACCTTGTTTCTTCCTTAGTGAACATTTATTGTGGTAATCACATAATCTGGTGCTAAAGCCGATACACTGCCCTTTTTTTTCTTTCCGGGGCTCTATTGACATTGAAGATGAAATAATCCCAATTTGAAGTAATGCAAGTGTTATAGCAATTCACAAGTGGGTGTCCCACCCAAGGTTATAACATGGTCTATAAGTTCAGGAATCTGGATCTGAGACAAAAGGTCCCACATCGGTCCAACCAATCGCCTCTCGTCGCTGGCTGAGTTGTGATAGGTGGACAAACATGTCTTCACAATCACATAGAGCTGGTCTACAAGAGGATGCAAATGATGAGTGCTTCTTTCATGTAATGGCACTTCATGCAAGATTTCCTGGCAATTCCTAAATGCCGTAAGTAATTGGATAAGCTCGTCTGAAGAAACTGCTTCGACATTGATCACGGATAAGAGGGGTTCTGCAAGGGACTCGCTGATTGGTATTTGGCTGCTTAACACTCTAGAAACAAAGAGAGTAGGGTTACAGAAATCCATTGCTAAAGTTTCATGGAGTGTCAATACATTTTCAAGCAGTTTCACGGTTACAGGCGAGAACATGGCCTCCTGGATCTTCACACTTTTAACAACAGGTGAAAATGATCCTAGATCATGCTTATCTCGATATTGGATGCAAGGGGGCATTTCTTCGGCAGCGGATAATAGAGCATCGAGAGTATGAGGCTCTTCTGCATCGGCAACATCGACAGCTTCATTTATCTTAAGAATCAATTGTTCGAGAACAAGCATCTTCCATGTTAGATAGTGTTCTCTCGAACGCAATTGAGAAGCAATTATATCGGATCCACACACAATGGAGTGACCAGATGACTTAAGTGCTTGGATTTTCCTTCGATCCATACACAGTAGCTTAAGTATAGCCAAGTCTAGGGCCATCCTTTTGTCCAAGATCTCGAACACTATATGGAACTCATCGTTGACATTGTACCTCTGCCTTAGCGGTTGCAGTAGCGTATCGATAGTGGAATGGAATCTTTGCAGCCATACTTCGGGTTCTGTTTCGAAACTACCATTCAAATCAACAATGCTGTTTCGCTGGGCCACCATTTCAAGCAACCATGGATTATGTGTGGGAGAGAAGAGTTTGGCGAATTGCTTACATGTCAAGTGAAGCGAATTGACTTTTCCAAAACCAGCATGACTAAATATTCGAAGAAGAATCTCCGGTGGCAAATCTACAAGCTCTGTTGTTTCTGGCGGTGGTGTTGCTAAGCGATGGCCTGAGCGATGACCTGAGCGATGACTTGAACGATAAGAATCACTCTTGCAAGAAGATTGATCATTTTTTAGAGGAATTGCAAGGAAATTTAGCTTGGTCACGAGTACTCGTCGGCGCTTATAGGCTTGGCCGACCGCTATGAATCCCATTGGTTAAAGAAGCATCAGCTTGTTTGTTGGACTCGTGTGATTACTATTGTCCTGAATCGGGATAACCTGGGGTGCATGAATGGGACTTTTATTGTAACATTTCGAAATCAAGTCACATGATGAACGCTATTTGAATTTTTCTTACTTTTGGCTAAAGTACTATTGGTTTTTGGGACAATGTTGTTGTGCCTGTGTTTTCATGTGTTCTTTGGTTTAGGTGAATGAAGAGGTCAGATTATAATTGAATTATGCAGAAAACCCGAATTTCTGATTGTTTGTTTGTTTTGGTTTTTCGTTTTTGTTTGTTTACTTTTCGCATATTTGTTTACTTTTCCCATCTATCTACATTTCGTTCTCACTCCTTTGTATCTTCTTAGACTCTATCCAACACTTAAATATGTTGTTTATTAATCATCACAACACTTTCCTTCTTCTCATTTAGTTCGACGTTTTCTTTTTCTTTTCTTTTGCTTTCTTTCTCTTTTCTTTTTCATATCTCATAACCAGTTCAATAAATACTTACTTACAATTTGCCCAGGTTATCCTTAAACTGTTCTTCAGTGACACCATGACCCATGGCAGCAGTAGAAGTAACACCTCCAGAGACCATCTTCAACAAAGAATCAATGTACTCAGCACCGGACCACTTCTGGTGCTTGACAACCTCAACCCCCAACTCAATCTCGGGCTTTTGAACTTGTTGACCGTAAGCCTTCATACCAATCTCGGCGTAGTTCTTAGCAAAGGAGTCCACAGCTAAAGCAGTAGTGTGCAAACCTGCCAAGGTGATAAATTGCCAGACGTAGCCCAATTGTCCAAGTCTCTTGATGTAGGTTTCTTGGTCATCGGCACCCATTGCAGTGTTCCAGTTGAAAGATGGAGACAAGTTGTAAGCCAACCATTGCTCAGGCCACTTACTCTTGATACCGTCAGCAAACTCCTTTGCTTGTGCGTAGTCTGGCAAAGCGGACTCCATCCAAATCATGTCTGCGTAAGGAGCGTAAGCACGGCCTCTCATAACAGCACATTGGGTACCACCAATGTATCTGTAGTAACCTTCTCTGGTTCTGGAAGCATCCCAGTTGAAGTAAATATCCTTACCCAAGATCTCTCTGGCGATCTTTCTTGCCTCCTTGTGTGAAGTTTCGGACAATGGGTTAACCTTAGAAGTGAATTGAGAAATCAAAGCGTTCTTGTTAGACAACGAAGAAGCCTTAATAGCATCAACAACAGCCTCTGAGAACAATTTGACACCTGCGGTCTTGCTCCATTGGATTTCAATGTTAGCCAATTCCTCGCCGTAAATACCACGGCTCTCGGCGTCAGCCATCAAGGTGGCCAAGTCTGGGGAGTCGGGGTTGGTGGCACCGGCAACGAAGTAGTGGTCTCTATGGTCAATGGTCGAAGTAATGAGGGTAGCAGCCTCAGAGTCAGTTCTAGCAACAGCCAACAAATCAGAGCCACAGATATCGGCAGAAGCTCTAATAGCAACCAAACGGTTGATGTGCTCTTGAACTGGGACCAAAACTTTACCTCCCATGTGACCGCACTTCTTAGTACCAGGAGCTTGGTCCTCGATATGGATACCAGCAGCACCTCTCTCGATGAACAATTTGGTCAATTTGATGATGGCAGTCAAACCACCGTGACCAGTGTCGGCGTCAGCAATGATTGGACGGAGGTAATCAATATAAGGGCTCTTTTCTCTTTGTTCACGGGTCATGTTGATACGTTCAGCTCTTTGCTTTCTGTCATGGAAGAGTTGAGCAAACCACAAGTGCTCGACCTTGTTTGGAACAGTGTCGTAAGGGTAGTCAGCCAAATCAGGAGAAGGTTCGTTAGAAGTGGAGGCAGTAGAAGAACATTGCCATCCGGAAACATAAATACTGTCGACATATTTTGCCATTTGAGACACTTGAACAGGGTCTAAAGCTCCGAAAGTGAACGAAGCGGTCTTGTTCTTGTCGTGTTCCTCAAGAAGGGAGAACATTTTCTTGGCTTGGTTCAGAGAAGGGTAGTCAATCTTCAAGGTTCCACGCTTAGCGGCAATGTCTTCTGCCTTATAAATACGTTTAGTCTTTCTCCAACGAGGCTGAGACCACCATTGGTTAAGTTCAGCTACCTGTTGCTTGTAGAAGGCGTCTTCTTCATCAACGTTGATCTTTGTGTAAGGCATGTTCGGTTTTTTTTTTCTTCGTTTTCTTTTAGGAAGGGTAGTAGAGCGTCGAGGCAAGAAACAGACACTTGAAAACGTTATTGAATAATCTGAAATTTTGGAGGGGATTTTCCAGTGCTTTTATATTACTTACACTATGGTGCTGCAGGTAACACTACCCCAGACTTCTGCCCAAGTTCCGTTGGTCCAGACACAGTACCGCCTCGGATATCCGGGGTAACGCAGTTATATGTGTTACTTATCTGCAGTACCACCCCCAATAATAAACAAGAACATGTTGTATATCGTCTCACATGATTGGTGATGGACATGAACGTCCGGAGATAGAATGGAAAGAGAAAGGGAAAGATAGAGGGAAATGTAAATGTAAATGTAGATAAAAACGGAAATGGAAATGGAAATGTCCTTGAAACTAGAATGCTGCTGTATGTTTTTGTAGATGACAATTACATGTTCACTGATGATATTTCGATGTATGCAAAGTCATATGATAATGGGTGCAAAATAAGCAGGATTCATGTAGGAAAGGCGGGCCAAACGAGGTAAAAGTGATCAATTTCTTTAAATCTTCGCTTGGTAACGGTTTTTGACTCATCTCTATTTTACTTACCCCTATAATTGTTTACTTTTGTGTTCTTTTTAAGAACTAACATACAAGAAAGTAGCGTACTATCAACAAACGTACTATGAACTAACTTACAAAGAGCTTACTTACAATTTTAACAAATTATTAAAAAGAAGTTCCTCTTTACACGATTCTTTCAATTTGTAATCAAATAGTTTCAACGAACTCCGACTATTCTGAACTGAAACAATCCAATATCCTGTCGTCTGCCGTTCAACTCGCGCCTCCGAACTCCGAAACACTTCATCCGAAGATAATCTTGACTTGCACAAACTCTAATCGAGCCAATAAAAACATTTCCTGTGTCGGGCCCGAACCCTTTAGGCCTTTTCATAACATCCTTTCGCCCGGGCGCACCGCCATGATGGGCTATCCCTTCACCCTGAAGGTCATGTCCTGCAGCTAGACGTGCTCGGAGTTCGGACTTTTTTTTACCTGAGTCATGGTCGGCGTTTAAGAACCATACCAAGAAAGGGTACTGAATAGATCATTTCCCAATCTCGGACAAAGTTTCGGACAAAGTTTCGGACTCGGAGATCCCGGGGGTTTATGGGTGAATACGCCAAGCGCCTATAAAGCTATTTCTTCATTTTCTTTTGTCTTTTTTGATAGATTAGGCACTATGAAAGGTAAAGTCCACACCCCTATTCTCAGGTAAGAAACTATTTCATTTCTTTTTCCCCGGTCTTTTTCCGCTTTTTTCACCGTTTACCCAAAGTTTTCTTTCTTTTTCTTTTTGGTTTTGGTTTTGTTTTTTTTTTCCTTTTCTTTCAATTGTTTCCATTTCTCTCCTTTCTTTCATTGTCCTTCATGAATTTCTCATGATTTTCAGCAGAACTATCCTTATTAGCTACAAATGTTCAAAAAGTGAAAAATTTCACAAATTTCAGGATTTTTTTCTCTTCCGCGTCTGATGTTTTTAATTCTACTCTCTGCTTTAAGTTTTTCATTTAAACCCGATTTCATCTTCTTTTCCTAGTCAATCGACCCCAATGACAACTCCAGATAATACCCTGTAGAAACAGCATCACTATTGAAACAACACAATTGAAAGACACAGGATTTGCATTCCTCCAAAATCATTCATTGCAAAACATCTTTATATACAGGTCATATTTACATTTCAAGTCAAGAAGTGTGAGCTGGGACTATTCTCATCAATATTTCTCATCATTGATCCATCGTGTGTTCTATCAATCCATTGTCCTTTGAACCATTTGCTTAATCTAGTATTATATCAAACAATCTTTCATTTTAACGACTAATACGATTTGTTTCTATTTTGTTGTTGATTCTGATTCCAAACTATCTTACCCCTTGTTCATACTGTTCATGCTGTTGTTCATTCATCATTCTATCATTCGTCATTCTTGTTTCAATTGAATAAACAATTGAAAACGATTCTTGAAAACTACAAAAAACTATTGTCTATTTCATCTCATCATATCTCCCATTCTGGAGTTCTTTTCATGTCATGCTTGAAGTCCTTCTACCAAAGGATATAGTTCCATATCTCGAATACTTGCCCGATGGAAAGGTAGTTATCAATACATTACTACCGTTAGCACCTCTCTATACTTACGGAACTACTTGTTGGGGTATCCATAAACGGAAGTCGTCTGTTGGATACTCCATCGATATCTGTGCTACCATGATCATATCATCTATTCTACGTATTCTCTACTACTTCGTATCGCCATACGAAAAGTCTCTACTAAGACAATCGATCGTCATGATCGTTATACAATGCATTCTTCTAAAAGTCAGCTTGTCCTACCGCCCAAGGACATACAATCCTGAAATGTTGGGTGACTCGTCTGCCATTTTGACAAAACTCTCAACCTTGCCGCCTGTTTTTTTAATACCTGCTTTAGAATCTGATTCCGTTTGCGCAGTTACATCTGATGTGCTAAAAGGCTATTTCATTCGAAGCTGGCACTATTGTATTGTGTGGTTCCAGTATTTTCTTGCCTTCTTCGATGTTCACTACCGTAGACCAGGTTACTTCTGGCAATGGTCGCTGGAAAGGCGATATTGGAGATTTTTGCAAGTTTTTGTTGCATTTTTTACAACAGTGACCTTTTTCTTCCATGGAAGTTCCGTATATGCCGTGTTTTTGGGCACCCTGGGTCTCTTTATTGAAGCCCTCTTACCTTTGCCTCAGATCATGATGATCCATAGATTACAATCGGTGGAGAACTTCAAAGTTATTCTTCTTATTTCGTGGCTTTCAGGTGACTGTTTGAAGCTTTCTTACTTGTTTTATGGAACTGATGAGGTCCTGGTGTTGTTCTTCCTTGCAGCTTTCTTCCAAATGGGTCTTGATTTGATCATTTTGTATCAGTACATCAAATACTCTCAATCGGCTGAAGAATCTCTTCCCATGTTCTATAATCAGGGCGTGGAGATGCAAACACTTCCTTCCAACAACTTTTGAGTTTCTTTTCGCGACTCGTGCATTTGTGACATGGTTTGATCAAACCGTTCTCAAGGAACCATGTTTTCTATTCTCATTCATTGGCTTTTATCAAGCTTAGAAAACTTGACAAGGATTGGTTTATGGTATCGCTAGATCTAAAGACTGGAGATATCACTAGATCCAAACACCAGAGGCATCACTAAACTTAAAGAGTGAAGGCATCAATATACTTAAAGAGTGGCTAAAACTCCATAAGCTAACCTCTTAGCAAAGAACTTTAGTCAAGATTTAAAACGTATCTATACTACAAACGCAAAAAAAAATTGTGTATCTAAAGATGCACAAACGGATTAGATTATTCTTCAACTTGGATTAAAGTGCAATTCAGAAGTATGCTACTTAAAGTGAAGAAAATGTGATTAGATAGCTTTAAAATAAGGTTTATTCTAATCGTAAAATAAGGCTTATGCAATTGTATATTACGGTGTATGCAAATCGGATAAAATATTTATGCAGAGAGAAAAATAAGGTTTATGCATACTGTATAACATGGCTTATGTATATCGACAAACGAATAACGAATCTTTTCTTCAATGTTGCGATCTCCAGTCAAGGCTACATTTGAATACATATAGCAAATAATGTATCAGTAAAATCAAACATATTCAACGTTCTCCTTAGCATCATTGACAAGATTGGTAGCATTGTTGCCTTCCAATCCATGTTTCATTTTCACATGACGGGTCAATGCATCAGCACGAGAAAACGTCTTGGACTTACCATTTCCGGGTCCTCCATGTAGTCTGTCTTCACAAATCACACAGCGGAATATCTTCTTCTTGGTAGCGTGGACTGTGTTTTCATGCCTCACTAAATCATATGGACGACTAAACTGCTTTAAGCATATTTGACATGTTGAAGACTTGTCATAATGTCCATCATTGGTGGATATTTTGGTGCTTCTGCTATGTTCCAGTGGGGAGCAATAATCTTCATCATAGTTCTTACCAATATCTTCGATCTCATCGGATTGTGGTGCAACAACAACCTCAGATTCGTTGCTTTCAGGAGCCTCCATCTCATCACCTAAATTGTCTTCTAAGTAGCCCATTTCTATCTCACCAGTCTTTTGTTCAAGAGACTTATCATTGTCGAGGGTCATGGCACGATCGAAATTGATGGTTTCTTGTATCAAATCATCCGGAAAGTTCACTTCTGGATGGTTGTTCATTTCAAAGCCTCTCATGTAGTCACTCGAAGGTGGGATTGGAGTGACATTGTTCAATTGGCTTACCAGGTTCAAATTCATTGGGTTTATGGAATTGATGCTGTTGACAGCGTTCACAAGGTCTGGGAAATTGTAGTCTTCGTCAATGTAATCGTCATCATCCTGGAAGTAGTCGCCGTCATCAGAATCTTCACTCAAGTATTCGGCATCTTCTTCTAGGCCGTCGAGCTGCAAGTAGTCTCCCTCGTAACCAGGAACTGGAGCCAGATTGATCACAGACATATCGTCATTCTTTGGGACAAAGAACGAGGAGTCCAAGGAGTCGCTTGGGTTGAAATAGTTTTGGCTAGTAAGGAAATTAGAAGGCAGGATGTCAGAACTGAAGTGGAAAGACTCTTCGTCTTTTCGCTTGTTGGGAAGCGTGAGAAGGTGAGGATCTAGGGTTTGGATCCGACTTCTCATTCTAGCGGTCTTTGACATTGTGCGGATTAGGGATGGGTCAGGTGTGTAGTTTGAAAGTGGAGGAAACTGTAGACTTTGCTCGTATGAGGAATACGTTGTGTTGGAAGAAAATTGTCTCAAACTTTGGTCGGCGGTTTGCGTCGGGGTTAATTGGTATAAATCTGGATATAGACTTGAGCCAGATGTGATGGCCAGATTTGAACTGTTCATTCTTTGATAGTGATCAATGACGTTATCAGAGAGGTTAGAAAAAGTTGACATCGGATCTATTTGAGGCAGAGCGGGAGCCCCGCTGGGCACCTGGTACAAATCCTCATCCATGAGATCCGTGAGGGTTTTTGTCAATGTGGGTAAAATTGCAAGTGATGACATTTCAGATTCTTGAATTAAGGGGTAATCGGGGGGATTTTCAGCTGAAAACAAGTCCAAAAGCTTCTTAGGTATGCTGTGGGGCAAAAAGAAATGTCAGCGATAAGAAGTGTGTTAACTACTTACCGGGACAAGGGTATGTATAAGAAAGTGTATGCAGCAGATAAGACCGAGAACCTTTGATGTGTTCTTGATGTAAAGAAGCGGGAGTTGCTAAAAAAGATTCTAAAGGAGTTGCTTACTAAGCTCGTTTGGAGTAAACTGCGCTAGATAGGGGGCAGTGAAGACCAGGGAGCAAAAGAAGCGGAATAACGGAAAACTTAACGTTATGGCTTTTCTCGGAATCGAATGGCTTCACCAGACAAAATGCAAAAAAAAAAGTTGTGCAGTAAGATGGGGAGCAAATCAAGACCGTCTGAGGAGATATAGCGCTTGGGTGGCAAAATTCCGGTGGCAAAGGAAGAAATGGGGGATATTGTTGTTGTCCACGGAAAAAACGCACAAACTAACGAAAACAATAAATTGGGCCCTAGAACGAAACTCGAGTAGATGCTAAAACGATTTATGACAGTAAAAGGTTTCAGAAAAGAGTGGTTGGTTGTTGAAAGATGATAGATGTGCAAAGTGCGGGACGGTGGCAATATATATAGAAGCCATCAGAATATCAATGCGAGAGCTTACTAATTTAGGTTTCGTACCTGCACAGTACGCAATGTAGATCTTTTATGCCGTCACAGAGCCAACTATTCGATTGTGTGCAGTCTGATGCAGGACGAATTTTCCCCGATGGTAAGAAATAGCCCCAGCTCAAGAAACATGTGAAGGGAAAGGATGAAAAGAGATGTAATTAGCAATTGTGAGTGGAGAAGCTGCTTGGTTAGGAAAATATTTTTGACTTTCTAGGAATCTTTTTACTGTAACTGAAGCAAAAAGAAGAAGAATAAAACTGTTTTTGTGTGTGTGTATCTCTGTTGTAATACTCATACCAATCTAATACATGGAGTGTGTGACCATTAGGGGGCTGAGATTGGGATGAGTGGTACTGACATCTTTGAAAAGAAGCGAATTCGGACCCGAAACGGCTGCCACAGTTGCTAGAAATAAAAAAGAATTGAAATTGGAATTGAAATTGGAATTGAAATTGAAATTGCAAGTAAATAAAATTGAAGGTTGTTGCTAAAGACGAATGTTGCCAGACTAGTGTGTTAATGGTTGCAAAAAGACAAGGGCTGCAAAAAAACCAGACAATGAAAAATACAAAGCAAGAATCCAGTCGAAAAACACGTTTCATTATCTTACGTTTCTGGTCACGTTTTCTGGATTATCTTAACCGGTCACACCGGTTTCAACCGAATTCTCTTAAAGGGATTCGGGGGATTCTATTTTGTTTGTTCCATCTAATTCTTTTGGCCTCCGTATCAATCCTACTTTTGTCATCGAACGGCACCGGAGACGGATGGTCCCCAAATCCGGTAGGCTCCGTAATAAAAAAAAGAAGATGGTTAGTGTTTTCGGATATATCGGCGTTTTGTTTAATGTTTTCATTTATTGCTTTTTTGTATTCTTGTCAGTATTACTGTTTTCGGGTTGGGACGGTAGCATGGCTGTGTTAAGGTTTGGCAGGTTTGGGGTGATGAAAGTAATAGAGTGATGAAAGTAGTAAAGAGTGATGAAAATGAAGTAGATGATAGAAAAAAATGAATCATATGATAAAGACAAAGGATCTTCAAATTTCCTTCGAAAGTTTTGTTTGTGGTATCTGGGTTCTATTGCAGTTCTTCCTACTGCCACACTGCCCTACTTCCCTATACTGTCCCCTGTAGCGTAACTGGGATCTTTCTCTTCCACGGATCACTTTACTTGATTTAAAGGTTCAAAACAAAGTATTTATTTAGTGAGGTTTTGTTTGGTTTCATGGTTCCATTTTTTGTTTTATCTGGCAATTTCCCTTTTCATTTGCTTACAGTGTGTTCCAATAGATTCTGTAGATTATCACCTTAAGAGTAAATAAACCTTCCCTAACTGCATATTTACGAAAATTTAACTTTAGTTTGCATGACACATAACCACCTTAATCACGAATGATTTACAGTAGATCGCATCTTTGATCCATTCGTTGATCAATTCCTTGATTCTTTTGTTGATCCTCTCGTTGATCATTTGATCAAACTTTATTTGATTGCCACGTTAACCATTGACTCCGCTGAAAAATAAATAAACACAAGCTTGCAGAGATAAAGAGAGCCGAAATCCTTTGGGTTGTAGATACCTACTAGTCACTTTAGATCATCATATCTGGGCGGAAATCTGGAAACTATTGACGCCAAACAGATATGAAACACTCCATTTTTCAAAAACAATAACCTTTATCAACATCTTGTTCTTGCACTTCCTAAAACTTCCGGTTGCGGCCATATCAAGTGGAAAATACTGTTTCCCGTCCGATCAACGTTAGTC